>PVKV010008750.1:0-85680 GCA_004027835.1 Alouatta palliata
TGCTTTGCAAACCTTTGCGTTTTGGAAATTTTTCTTATCTGGAATCCCCTAAACTGTTCACGGCCGATCTGCCTGTTCCTCAGCTTCCGTGTTGTTTTAGCTACCTATTCTTGACCTCAGAATGTTCACAACACTCCAGGATCAGCCATGGGCTGTCTTCTTTGTTAATTTAATCAGTCCTCACCTCACATGGTGTTTTCTTACCATGTGACAGTCTCTGTGCAGACTCAGAATAAGAAGGATAAACAAGACAGGAAAATCTCTGCGACCATGGGCTTACATGATAGTTGGAAGGGTGCTGAGTCCACGAAGGATATAACTTCTGATACTGTTAAGTGCTGTCCACATAGTAACATAGGCAGGGGCATAGAGAAGGGCAGGGAGGGCTGCCGGTTTCACCAGGGTATGATGACATCTGAGCTGAGACCTGTGTGCTGAGCAGGCTGTGACAAGAAGACCTGGCTGAAGAGTATTTTGGGTGGAAGGAGTGGTACGAGTGAAGAAGCACAACTGGGTTTTCAAGGATTCAACGTAGTGTTCGAGTCTCATTTTAGGTCATATCAATGATTCCCATGCTTTTAAATCTCATCTCATGGATGGATAATAGTAAATACCATGTTTCTGTAAGAGATCTCAGCTCTGTAATCCAGACCCACATGTAATTAACCAACACGCTAATTGAGGTTTTCCCTTGGTTGTCCATGTGGATCTGAGATTTAACAGATCAGAAATGGAACCCTTCACCTTCCAATCTTAGTGTGTTCTTCTATTACTTTTGCTACCGCTGTGAGTGCCACCTCCCTTGGCTCAGTGGCTTCAGAGAGGTAACTCCATTTCCCTAATTTTTGTGACCAAACCACTCACACATTTCTTTCACATTTTATCTCGAACACAATGAAATCCGTCAGCGGCTCTCCATCTCTCACTCAGCCTGGCAGCCCAACCCATCACCCTTCTGTCTGAATGACTTCAACATCCTCTTTTCCTCCTTCTTCTCATTGGCCTTGCCTGGGTCTGCAGAAGTAGCGAAAATGAAGTGCTTAACATACAAATTGGACCTTCTCATCTAAGCATCTTGCATGGTTTCTCCTTTTCTTCTTGCTTTCTCTCAAGTTTCAGTGGTTTGGGCCATTCCGTCGTTTTTTGGTTCTCGGAATACTTCAGCCTCATTCCTTCCTGAGGGCCTGGCTTTTGCTGTTTACTCAGCAAGAGTGTTATTAAGTTCACTGTTACCTTAGGTAATCCCTGCTCATTTTTTTCATTTTACCTTAAATGTCATTTTTGCATCAGAGTCCAACTGTGACCCCATTCAAAATCTGATGCTCCTCTAATCTAGCTATTAATTTCTTCAACACTATTCTGTTCTCTTCTTTGCAGCCTTTATCCTGATATGCAGCAATGAATTTTTATTTGAGATTTTATTTATTAACATTTTCTCCGTGAGATTTTCTTGTTAAACACTGGGAAGACTGACACCTCCCAGGAGCTGACGCAGAGCCTGTCTGTCATGGGCATTCAGTCAATATTTTGCTGAGTGGATGTTGAATAACTAAATGAAATTGGCTACAATTAACTTTCTATTTCTGTTTTAAAGTGTTATTTCCATGGTGATTTTGATTGCTCTGATGTAGAAAAATAATCATTTGAAATGTTTTCTTTTTGCAAATAAAAATGTGGGGTCTGTCCAAAAAATATGTTAACATCTTTTGCCAGCTTTTAAATATAATTCAATAAGACTATAGGCAACAAACACAAATACTATAAAAAGAAAATTTTAAATCTACTTACTTCTAAGGAAAAAGGCATGATTTCCTATATGACTAGTTTTATTTGTTGAGACACTAAACTCTGTATTTCTGACTGACCAAAGTTATATCTTTTAGCTGTTGCTTATTCTATACAAGTAATCTGTCTTTTTAAAAATGAAAGTTGCATGTTTCTTTTAGAATAACATTGTTTTACCTGTATTCTTTTTGTGTCCATCATGTGGTCGTTTCTATATCCCTAATCCCTTATAGAGTAAACTTGTGTATTACAACATCCCTTGATAAAATAACCCTGAACATAGGAAGCATGGAGACAGACTCATAATATATTCGAGTTGAAAGAAAACACTGAAATAATTTAGTCTAGACTGTTTACAGGAGAAAAAGGTGAGGAGCTGATATTTGCTGTAACATTCTCTTTACTGAGCAATGCTGGGTGTATTGTGTATTCCATGTCATTAAATTTTCCCAATAATATTGCATGGTTATTTTAAGGGAGAAAGACCTTATATGTAAAATTTTCAACAATAACTATATATAACTAAAGACACATATAGATAATGGAGGAGAATATATCTGCATGTCGGCTGAATGCACCAGTGAAGGAAAATATAATAATAGTAAATAAGATTCTCTGCTTCCATAAAGCCTCTCATTCAGAAAGAGTCTTCATGTTCTGACCTTTGTCTCAGGAACTGACCTGGGTTCTCGTGTTTCTCAGTTGAAGCTGTTCCCCTTTGCAAGCAGTTTCCCCTGCATCCTGCGAACATCCCAAGTTCTTTATGCCTTTGCTTACATCATGCTTTCCTCTGCACACCCTTCGTCCCCCAACTTCTCCTCTCCTGTAGATCACTGTCTATCCCCCAAAGGTTGGAAGTTTTTGAAGAAAAGGTTAGAATTCTATTTTATGTTTTTCTTTCCTTTTTATCTCTCCTCCTCCTTACCTTCTTTATCTTTTCTTCTTCTTTTGTTTCTTATTTCTACTCCCTTTGTTCCTTTTCTTCTCTTATTTTCTTCTGGCTTTGTTTTGAATAACTTTAAAAAAAATTTTAGATTATTTGGGTTACTAGAATCACTTAAGAATAGAGGCAAGAGTTCTAGGCTTGGACACGTGTACCAAAACTAGGAGACCATACATGAGTTGGTGCTCGGCACTGGTCACTTTTCTGTGTGGCTCTCATGAGCTGTGATGTAATCTGTAGGGTGCCTACGCTTCTTTCTGCGGGGTGCACCTTCTCACCGCACCTGTGAGGATGCGCATGCCCTCCCCTCTGCGGAAGCTGCCTCCCTCTGAGACGCTCTCTCTGCCTCCCCCTGCACTTGCCTGAGGCCCCGTGGCTGCCGTCGGCCCAGTAGCATCGCCCAGCTGTGACTTTCATCACGAAGGCCATCATATTGTGTGTGCATCATAGCTAAAGTTCTCCAAGAAGCAAACCTTAAGGAACCAGATAAATTTTTTAGATAATTCAAATTCATGAGTTATGATTAATGGAAGCCTTGTCTGATTTGGGCCATGTCCCCATGACTGGCCTGTGACATGGTGAACAAGGCAGGGGCGTGAGGCCATCCTTGGCAGGTCTGGGCCAGGCAGGGAGGGTTCTAGAGATGTGTGCTTGGGCTGGAACTTCTGCTGGGCTTTTATGATTGTTTTTCTCTTTATAGAAAGAACCAGTCCTCATTATGATATTATAATACATTATTATAACACAAATTAAAACAATTAAAAATACAGCCAGGTTGTTACAATGGTAGAGATTCAATAGCCATGGGGGGTTTACACGCCAACAAAGGTAAATATGGTGTATCTGGCAAGACTGCCTGTCTTTTTCTATGTTTACTTAATTTAAAAAAGTAGAATTACAGCACATTTTGTTTTTTAATCTGCGTTTTATTACATTGCCCTTTTGACTCTTTTATGTACGAATTCATACTAGATTAAGTTCACATATTAGGAAAGTGTGAAGTGCTTTTCATTTTTTTCAACATGCAGTCTCTAAATGAGTATTATCTCCTTAAAACTCCCTTAAAAGTCAAAAGTGAAAACAATGAATTAATGTACAAAGAACAAGGTGGGCTTTGAAATCAGACACCTTAATATATTTATCAGCTAAATAAACAGGATATGCTGACTCAGATTCCAGCCTTCACTTTTCTCATTTCTTAAACAAGCAAAGTAATAATTCCCTCATAAAGATTTTGTGAGACTTAAATTATGCAATATGTAAGTATGTGCTTAGCATAAAACGTCGCATATATGATCACCCTCCCTGTGTTTATTATTAATATCTCATAGTTCCCTATGTACATTAAAGTTTACACATTTTTGTAGGAACATATAGAATATAATATTAGAATGTTACCTTTTCCACATTTACAGATACTCGTACATAATTTACTATGATCAGGAACATACTGAAAGCAATCTAATATATTCAGGTGAGGTTATGTAAATAAAAATAGTAGCATGACTTTAAGTAGCCTACATAGTCTTTTCAGTGGATGTTAATGTCTACGATTTCAGGGCTAGAGGTGATATGCCATGATTTCTTTAAGGATAAAACTTAATAATTTGTGATTTTTGAAATTGAAATCTTACGCACATATGATAGCCCCCTGTGGAAATTTTTACTTCTCCCAAGTGTCTTGCAGCTAGGTATTTTCATAAGGCCCGTCAACAGCTGCACAAAAGGTTTTTATCACCATCTCAAACTCACTTCTCTTTTACAATTTTACATCTGCAAAATATCTGAATATTTTATACAGAATGAAATTGCACAGCAAATATTCTAAGATAAAATTTTTGAGTGAATACATCAAATGGAATTATTGATATGTTAATTACAATTTAAACTATGTGTATCACAGAAATTCTCAACCAGATAATTTAATATTTCTACTCTTTAAAAATGCATAAATTCATAGTGACATACTTGAAATTATTTCCTCTTATATATTATACTATGGTAAACAAATACTAAACACTGTATAACTGTATTTAAACCTGTATAAAATACTAATATTTGATACATAAAGCCATAATATTAAATAGTATTGATTTATTAATATATTTATATAAATATACCTATTTTATATTTTTACTTTGATATTTAAATATTTCATGTACATATTATTAAACTTTTAATGACATTATTCTCTTATTCTAAATACATTGGTAATATATGTAAAAGTAATAAAACATATCCATAAATTAAATAATACATACTTATATCATTTATATTTACTGTATTGGAATTCACTTAAGAGATTCTGAAATCACTTATGTACTATTATCAAAAAGAAATTTTCTGTGAGGACTCATTCAGATAATATCTTACGGTTTTTTAAATCTAGGAATTGGCAAATAGAGACTTTATTATATTTTACATAAGTATTTAAATATATTTAACTATAACTATATATGTTTATAAAATAAATTGTATAGTGACTTCGATATTTTTTCTCATTTTTAAGTTGCTAACCTGAATTTTAGATTCTATGCAAAGTAATATAAACTGGCCCAGTCAAATGCTGTTTTCACTGTTAGAAGAGCATGAATAATTGGGCATCTGGTAAGATACCTTTGAGTGAGCCCCCAAAACTATTTCTGAGTCTTAAGTCTAGAGTTCTTAACTGTGCAGAAAGAGACTAGAGCAGAGATGACAGGCCATTAAGTCCTGCACCTAAGCCGGTGCTCTTCCCAGGTGATGGCCACTTTGCATTTGTGGGAGCCAGCAGAGGGCATAGAGGTGTCTCTCTTTGATGCTGCCAACATACAGCCCAGGGAACATCTTGGAGAATCATGTGCAATTGGACAGATAGTGATGGGGACTATTCTCCAGGCTCTTGTAAAATGTTCAGTCACATTCATTTTGTTAAGATCATTTACACTGATTTTATACTAGAATATCCTTATTTTTTATTTTATTCATATAGTAAATAAACATCTTGGTTTACTTTGAAGCTTTAAAAAGAAAATATTTTCTCTTTGAACATTTGCTGCTACTGTGATATATCAGTTGGAAGGATAATTGTTAATATCTGAGCCCTTATGAAAAATCTACTTGTTTTTTACTCTGATAGAAAAATAATGTAGGGGAGGCAATGTTAAAAATAAATAGAGATAGTGTAAGAATCTGCACTATTCAAAACTACTTTGAGCATAGGGTCTCTGCGGGGTATAGTTAGAATAATGTTGCACCTTCTGAATCCTGTTTCCATCAATTCTTCCCGCAACCATAAAAAACAATGAGTTCGTGTCCTTTGTAGGGACTTAGATGAATCTGGAAACCATCATTCTCAGCAAACTGAACCAAGAACAGAAAGCCAAGCACCATATGTTCTCACTTATAGGTGGATGTTGAACAACGAGAACATGTGGACTCAGGGAGAGGAGCATCACACACAGGGACAGTTGGAGGGGGTAGGGGAGAGACAATGGAGGGTGGGGAGGGAGGGGAGAGTGGGGAGGGATAACATGGGGAGAAATGCCAGAATAGTATGCACCTAAAGTAAAATAAATAAATTATATATATATATATATATATAAGAATAATGTTGCAATGACTGAAGTTTCTGAGTGCCAAGTAGTTTTATTTTCATGTACAATGGAATCATTAATATATTTTTTAGTTTCTCAGTTATGTGTTTTAGGATATGGCATTAGAAGCTGAAATGTGTTTTTTTTTTTAATAAATTAAACTAAAATAGAGCTTGATTTAAGACCATGACAGTTGAATTAGAGACCAGAGAACATGGGTAAAATGTGGACATACGAATTACGATAATAGGTGATCAACCACTTGTGTTTTAAGTCAGAACATTAAGGTATGTAGTGGGAGAGGAAAGAGGACCCAGAAAAAAAGTGCTGGCAATGTAACAAATGGAACACTTGGAAAATATAGCCCTTGACTGTCACTCAGGGTTGGAACCTCTTCATGTCCAGTTAAAGATCCATTAATATGAGATCTAAAACGATACATATAAAAGCAGTATTGCTAAGCAACTTACTTCTATGTGAACTATTCATTTAAAACCTCTAACGTTGCTCTGATAATAAGACTTTATCATCCAAGTGTCAACAATTCTTATGTTGTCTATTTCTATAGCATGCATAAACATTTGTTTACTACCATGAGAGAAAAAGAACTGCTAGAGAAGGTACCAATATTCTGTAAAAACAGCAAATGAATAACAAAACATTCTGTTACACATGTGGAAATTTCTAATATGATGCTGTAAATCAAAATTAAGCTGTTACAGCTATAAGAAAGGATTACAATGGCAAAATATTTTTATTGTTGAAATTATCATCTAATCAAGTTACTAGTTTTTGAAGAAGGGTGTACCATGACAAAGCCTCATTCTTGCTGAGATATAAACCTCCTGCAAATCAAAGAGGAGAAATGTATTAAAATGTAGCTATTACTTTTTATTTCAGTGAGATAATACTGGGCCTATTAAATGCTGAAGGAAAAAAAATGTCAGTGTTGACATATTTCAAACCGAGTATAGCAGAAAGGTCTGAAGTCTGTAGTATCCCCCAAACACATATCTTAGAGTGGGCTGTCACTCATCCAAAGCTCATCAATAGAGTAGAGAGACTGCTACTAAAAATTTCAATGAGAATATGTTCTATATAACCACATTCCTGATGGTTATTCAGCTAAAAACATATGTAACCTCTCTGAAGGCTTAAATGGTTAGAGTTTGTCTCAAAATTGATCCAACTGAAATACATCTGTACATCTCAGAAGACGCAAGTACCAACAATGAAAATATACAATAATAATAAATCACAAGTATCTTCATGCTAACAATTGTGAATTGATTTAAATGGCTCTTACTTTGGTTTACATATTCCAAATATAAACCAACATTGAACTCAAAACAACACCTTACACAGAGATGTAACATTCAAGCCAATTTATGGCTCTAGTTCTCTAAAGGTGGATTATATTTCCCATGGAAAGCCTTTGATTTTTTTCCTTTTAGCTGAAGGAAAATCACTACCAGATGGTTTGAACTAAAGCCTCATGGTTCAAACCATATGGCTTCCCGTGTGTATGTCTGGTTGGGAATATAAATGAAAACACCTTTTCACATCTCTTTTTGATGCTCGGTTTATTTTTATTATTAACTGCATTTTAGGAAATGAATGCAACTTTTTAGAAATAAAGTTTTTATTAATCAAAAGTGTCTCTTTAGTTTACAAAGCCCTTCAATGCCTAATGTCTCATAAGTTAATTATGGCAGATGTAGGGAAAGGAACCTGGACTTGGAGTCAACTCATTCTTAACTCTGGCCTCAGTTTTCTTTCCTGTAAAATAGGTTTAATACTAACAATTCATAGACTGATTATACAGATTAAATTTTAAAATGTATGTAAATGATACTAAAGTTTCTAGCAAACATTAGAAGTTTAGTTGTATATCATCATCGTTATTCTGACCACTTCATTTGTAATTATTTCTGATTATTCACTCATATAAACCTTATCACCACTAATTTATTTGTTTCTAATCTTTGTCACAGAAGTAGTTGCTTATATTTCTTTTCAGACACTTGCTTTTTTCACGTTGGCACCTGGTCTACCTGTATAGTTTGCTACAAAGAAACTCATGTTGAATTTTAATTGATACTTATATGACATGTCCTCAAAGATCAGAGTAATATAATGAAGAAGAATTTTCTTTACTGCCCTACAGAGTCACAGAGTTTTGTGCAGATCTAATTAGGTATTGTAAATCAACATGCTTTGAAAAAATCAGTTAAAATATATATGATTTATACTTTTAAAATCAAATTCATTTAAACGCTTTCGCAAACCGTCTAATTTATATCTGATCATCCACTTGCATAACTTTTTATCTTTCTTTAGTATTAATGGTGTGTAATGAACCTATCTATTGAATATTTCAGTTTTGATTTTTAACTACAAGGATTTGACTTAAATTTAACATATTTTTTACTATCTATGTCGTGTGTTCTATGAGATCTGAAAAGATATGATTCAACAAAATTAAAGTGATATTAAGCCCAGTAATTCTTCTCTTTGAACACGTTTCTCTAAGGTACTGAGGATTCCACTTGAAGTGAATTCATCTTCATGACTCTTTCCAACTTTGAAGCTTTCATTTCTAGTTGAACCAATTACTTATGGTGTGGATGGAATGGGTAGTTGGGATTTTTTGGAGCTATTGTTTGCTTGCACATACCATTTGTCACCGTACTTTTTCTGACTCTTTATCACACTAAACAACTACCTCTGTTTCAGAAAATCACCCATATTTTACACTTAATCTCTAATCACTTTCTGTTATCTTCTACCTTCTGCAATCCATTTACGCTTGTCTAATTCATTTTGTGCTTTCGTAGAATTCCAATTAAGTAAACGTTCTTTAGTAAGTGACTTTGGCGTTATCTTTAAAATGATTCAGAATGTTTTTGACCAACTTGGGCAGGTAGCTCTAATTTCTCTCATTTCTTTTAACTATTATTCCATGTGAGAAAAATAGAAAACGAAAAATACAAGTAGACCTTTGTAAGCCTTGGTGTTGTGTTTTCAATCAATTTGGGTATTGTGGAAACGTGTAGTTACCAAACTGGAGTCTATTATTTCTGACAAACATCAATGATAGCCATTCACCTTGATGAAGCTGTTTTAATTTGCCACAGCAATAATGATTTTGCCTGAGGGAGTAGAGAAGACATCTAGCCAGTGATGGCAGAAAGAATAAACATGGCAGAAGGAACATTCTGCATTAGGATTTGAAATTAGTAAAACTAAATACATTTAGGAGAAAAATTTTAGAGAATTAGTAGTAGACCACTGATTACTGATTGGGAACTGTACCCCAGTACATAGCACAGACTATGGAAACATGGATTTGAAGAAAAAAGTAACAGAGGATCAGAATAATAGAAATACACACACATACTCACACACACACAGGCAAGGAGAGAGACATAAAATATACATAACATCACACTTACTGGTTTTAACCATTATACACATACACTTCTGGTTGGGCTTCGTAACTCACTGTAATCTCAGCACTTTGGGAGGCTGAAATGGGAGAATTATTTGAGCCCAGGAGTTTGAGACCAGCCTGGGCAATGTGTCAAAACTCTGTCTCTACAAAATAATAATAATAATAATAATAATACTAGCTGGGAGTGGTGGCATGCACTTGTAGTTGCAGCTACCTGGGAGGCTGAGGTGGGAGGATCTCTGGAGCACAGAAGATTGAGGCTGCAGTGAGCCATGATTGTGCCACTGCACTCCAGCCTGGGCAACAGAATAAGATTCTGTCTCAAAAAAAGAAAGAAAAAAAGTTAAAAAAAAAAAAAAAGAGAAAACCCATGCAGCTCTGTGGCTTTAAATATATTGATGCTGTTGTATATCTGTCACCACTATTCATCTCCCCAAATTTTCATCATACTCCACTGAAACACTTCACACGATAGCACTTCATATCCTTCTTCTCCTTCCCCTTGCCCCAGCCCCTGGTAACCAACATTCTGCTTTCTGGCTCTGTGACTTTGATTAACCTTTGTTTTTAACCTCTGTGTGTCCTTATGCCTAAAGTGAGTCTCTCGTGGGCAACGTATAGTTGGATCCTGTTACTTAATAACTTATTTTTCAACCCGTTCTGCCAACCTGTGTCTTTGGTTTGGGAGTGATTGATCTTCCAGGGCTGCCATAAAAAAGCACTACACTACACACCGAGTGGCTTACACAACAGAAATTCTCTTTGCAATTCTAGAGGGTAGACGTCTGAGATCAAGGTTTGGGCAGGGTTGGTTTCTTCTAAGGCTTCTCTCCTTGACTTGCAGATGGCTGTCTTCTTCCTGTGTCTTCACATGGACTTTCCTTTAAGTCTTCATGTCCTAACTTCCCCTTCTTACAAGGTCACCAGTCATATTGGATTAGGGCTCACCTTAAGGACAACATTACCTCTTCAAAGTCTCTATCTCCAAATACAGTCCATTGTGAGGTCCTGGTGGTTAGAACTTCAATGTATAACTTTTTGTGGGGAGGAGGAACGTAATTCAGCCTAAAAGAGAGAGTTAAATCCATTTATATTTTAAATAATTATTTGAAGGGTAGCTCTTACTTTTACTATTGTGTATTCAATTTTCATGTGTCTTTCCGCATTTTTGTCCCTTGGTTGACCCATTACTATTATCTTCTATGTTTAGTTGATATTTTTATAGTGTCACATTGTGATTCTCTTCTCATTTCTTTTTTACAAGTTCTATAAATATTTTCTTTGTGGTTTCCGTGGAGATTACATGTAACATCCTGCAATGATGGCATTATCTTAAATTGATACCAATTTAACTTCAATCATATACAAAAACTTCAATCCTTACAAGTCTGTTCCCTTACTTTATGCTACTGCTGTCATAAATTACATCTTTATATATAATGTAACTATTAGCATACATTTATCATTATTTTATGCATTTATCTTTAAATACTGTAGAAAATAAAAACTGAGGTTTTAAGTCAAAATTACTGTAATAATGTTTTAAAATATATTTTCATGAATTTACCTATGTTACAGACCCTTTTCCTTTTCATGAGTGACTGTGTAGTGACCTTTCATTTCATCTTGAAGGACTTTCTTTAGCATTTCTTGTAGGGAATATGTATTGGTAAAAACTCACTCACATTTGAATTGTCTGGGAATGTCTTAATTTCCCTTTCATTTTTGAAGGACAGTTTTTCTGGATGTAGAATTCTCAGTTGACATTTTTTCAGCACTTAAATATATTTTCCCTCCTTTCCTCTCCTCTCCTTTCTCCGTTCTCCTTTCTCCTTTCTCCTTCTTTCTCCTTTCCTTTTTCCCCTTCCTTTGCTTTCTTTTCAGATAAAGTCTTGCTCTGTCAACCAGGCTGGAGTGCAGTGGCACAATCTTAGCTCACTGTAACTTCTGCCTCCCATGTGCAAGCTATTCTCCTGTCTCAGCCTCCCAAGTAGATAGGATTACAGGTGCCTTCAACCCCTCTTGGCTAATTTTTGTGTTTTAGTAGAGATGGGGTTTCACCATGTTAACCAGGCTGGTCTCGAATTCCTGACCTCAAGTGATCCACCCACCTTGGCTTCCCAATGTGCTGGGATTATAGGCATGAGCCAGTGCAAGCAGCCTATCCATTGCTTTCTAACCTGTGAAATGTCTGCAGAGAAATCTGTTGATAGCCTTATTATGAATCCCTTGTTCATGAGGACTTTTAAGATTCTCTCTTTTTCTTTGGCCTGTAACAGTTTTATAATTGTGTTTCTGGCTGTGGGTCTCTTTCTTTGTGTTTATCCTACTTGGAGTTCATTAAGCTCCTTAAATTTGTATATCTATGACTTGCCTCAGATTTGGAAAGTTTATATTCAGTTATTTAAATTCATATTTGTAATTGTTGCTTTAAATTCATTGTCTATTAAGTCTGATGCATATGTTTCTTCAGTGACTGTATCCACAGATTTATTATGACCTTTTGAATGGGTCATGTTTCCCTGTTTCGTTGTATGCCTTGTGATTTTTGTTTAAAAATAAGCGTTTGAAAAGAATCAACTACCTGCCTCAATCTTTGGAGAATGTAGTAGATGTTCACCTCTTTGTGGGCCTCTGAGACTTGAGATCAACCTGGAGTGGAGATGTTAGGTGTTCTCAGGTTTTTTGGGGGTACATGTCCTGTCTGGATTTGTCCATACGTTTTGTTGTGTTTTTATTTTTGTCTTCATTTTTTCATTTCTCCCCCAGCTTCTTTTAAACATCTTAATATTCCAAAGAATCTCATCTTCTCATTGGGGTTATATATATATATATATATATGTGTGTGTGTGTGTGTGTGTGTGTATATGTATACACACACACACACACACACACACACACATATATATATCCTAAGTTCCCCTTCTTATAAGGTCAGTTATATATATATATATATGTATGTGTGTGTGTGTGTATATATATATATGTATACACACACACACACACATATATACACACACACACACACACACATATCCTAAGTTCCCCTTCTTATAAGGTCAGTAATATATATATTACTATATTCCTCTACCTGGAATCCCTTACCCCACGGTACCCATGATTTTGCAAACTTGCTGCAGCTTTCTGTACAGCAGTGCTTGTCACAGCCTCTCATGGCTTCTAGCCAAAGATCCAAATTATGCCACCCTTTCTTCACTGAGCTCCAAGTCAGGAAAAGACAGAACTCAGTCTGCCAGGCAGCCCACAGAGAGACTGTAGTGCTCTCAACCACTTTCTCTCTGCTTCTCCATTTCTAGAAAGGAAACTGGAAATTGGGCCGCTTCCTCTCAGCTGCACTGTGCCACGCCAGGCATGGTATGAAACAATGGACAGTAAAACATGAAACGTAGTACTGTGTTGAGTATATTTTTTCTTCACTGAGCATTTGCTTGGTTGATATAGATTTTTGACCATTATTTAGAACTCCTGTAAAATTATTTTAATCTTTCGGTGGTTACTTGGTGTTTCCATGGGGAAATAAAGGTCTGAAGCTTTCTGTCTCACTACCTACTGATGCCATCACCCAACCTGATGAATTATTTTGAAATAATATTGAGAACATTAAATATTTAGAAAATAAAATTTTGGAATTCAATATAATTCTCACACGTGCAACAAAATAATGTTTAGATGTTATTTTTAAAAAATTTATTAAAAAATAAAAATACTTACAAATATCTTAACCAATTTGGAATAGTGAAGTACTTATAAAGAATGATGTCATATAGTGTATTCAATAGAATTTGTGTTTAAATGAAGGATCATATTGTTACCCAAATTTATTCTAATTTAGCAAGAAAAGCTAAATTTTGGCTGGATGTGGTCACACATGTCTGTAATCCCAACAGTTCAGGAGGCCAGGGTGAGAGTGTCACTTGAGCTAGGAGTTTGAGGCCAGTCTGGGCAATATAGAAAGACTACATCTCTACAAAAGATTTTTTCTTAATTAGCTGGGCAGGGTGGCACACACTTGTGTTCTCAGCTATTAGGGAGGCTGAAGTAGGAGTATTGCTTGATCCTGGGAGGTTAAGGCTGCAGTGATCCATGATTATGCCACTGCACTCCCACCTGGGTGACAGAGTGAAACCCGGTCTCAAAACAAACTAAGTAAACTAAACTTGTTATAATTACTGTTGTTTTTATGCATAGTTTTAATCAAATGATTCATGAGTTCCACATATACCTAAACATACTGTTTTCTTTTATTGTATACATACACACACACACACACACACACACACACACACACATATATATATATATAATTTCACTTTAGGTTCTGGGGTACATGTACAGATCATGCAGGATTGTTGCATAGGCACATACATGGCAATGTGGTTTGCTGCTTCCATCCCCATCACCTGTATCTGGCATTTCTCCCCACATTATCCCTCCCCAACCTCCCTATCCCCTAGTGCCCTCCAACAGACCCCAGTGTGTGATGCTTCCCTCCATGTATTGATGTGTTCTCATTACTCAACACCCACCTGTGAGTGAGAACATGCGATGTTTGATTTTCTGTTCTTGTGTCAGTTTGCTCACAATGATGGTTTCCAGATTCATCCATGTCCCTGCAAAGGACATGAACTCATCGTTTTTTATGGCTGCATAGTATTTCATGGTGTATATGTGCCACATTTTCCCTGTCCAGTCTATCGTCGATGGGCATTTGGGTTGGTTCCAGATCTTTGCTATTGTAAACAGTGCCACAATGAATATACGTGTGCATGTGTTTTTACAATAAACCGATTTATAATCCTTTGGATATATACCCAGTAATGGGATTGCTGGGTCAAATGGAATTTCTGTTTCTAGGTTCTTGAGGAATCACTACACTGTCTCCCACAATGGCTGAACTAATTTACACTCCCACCAACAGTGTTAAAGTGTTATATTGCTTTCTTCTTATGGAATCATTTAAAATAAATGTGAGGAAATGTGTATTTATATGTACATTTTCAGCTGCAAATAATAGAATCACCAATTCAATGGATTTAAACTATAGTAAACAAACTATAGTAAATAAAACAGAATGATCAGAATTGGGATATTCCTCCTTAATTGGTTGATTTTCTGCCCCAACAATAAGGTAGCAGGTCCAGGTACTTGACGAATCTATTCTGTTCCATGCATGCTGTTGTCTCCATCCTTGGATTACAACATTTGAAATCTGGACACATAAATTTCAGAGTAAAATAGATATGTTCTTTATTAGTATACTGTAATGTTTCCCAGAAGCACTCCTATGGACTTCCTCACGTCTCATTACACTGAATTGGATCCCAAGCCCTCTGTTAAGCAACTTCCTGGGAAAAGAAAAAAAGAAATGCCTTAGTTTGATTAGAAAAATTGTGTAGGGTGAAATGAATGTTGAAGTGACAGCCACTCTGTCCAATAATCAAATGAGTTTTTGAGAAACTATTCTGTGATGGTGCAAGTCCCAAGAGGAGAAAAATTTCTTCATGAAATTCAAGAAATAAATCAATGCACATGAACAAAGAAACCACTATGGTTTTTAGTTCAATGATAATCACTTCATTGTTTAAAATATAAGTAATTTTAAAAAGTATCTTATGTATAGATCTTAGTAAATATCATCTCTGTTGTTATCTATGGGAATGAGTGAAGGCTTCCTTCTCTCTAAATGTATGTATTTTTCTCCTTATCCTATTAGTTGTGACCTGGCATAAAAGTAGTCATAAGGAACAAGTGAGATTTTTTTTTTTATTAAATTTCGACCTCTTAACAATGAGAAGGCTAAAACTAAAGATTGTCATCCTTATACTGGAAAAGACATCTTTGATTTTTGCCAATGAGAATGCACGTTTATTTGAACGTATTTAAGGTGTCTTAATTCCTTTGGAGATCACATCTTAAGTCATGATCATTGAAGAACTAAAAATGCATAGAATACATTTTTTATCTGTGTATTTCCTCATTAACTACACAATATTTTAACAATATTTCTCTCTGTTACAGTGAGCCAGGGAGGTGTTGCACTGGTCTCTGACATGTGTCCTGATCCTGGGATTCCAGAAAATGGTAGAAGAGCAGGTTCTGACTTCAGGTAAGAGACACAATACTGGTGGAAAAAGCGTGTTATTTTTAAGACATATAATTTAAGTTGACAGTTTACTTTAACTCTTTTGTTCTTTTGATGTAAAGAGAAAACTTCTCAATCATTATGAAACTGTATTATTTGTAGAATTCTAAAACATATCATTCTGAAAAATTTCAGGTACTCTGTAGTTGATACCTTATACTCTAGGAACCAATCATGAAGATTTAACTCTAAATGTGTATGATCAAAATTTGTCTTGAGAGTCTTTGTTTTATGTTTATAATCTGCTAAAATTTCTGTATTATTTCCTTCTCATGCTGCTAATAAAGACATACCTGAGACTGGGTAATTTATAAAGGAAGGAGGTTTAATTGACTCATAGTTCAGCAGGGCTAGGGAGGTCTCAGGACACTTAGAATCATGGCAGAAGGGGAAGCAAACATATCCTTCTTCACATGGTGGCAGGAAGGAGAAGGATAAGGAAAGTGCAGGAAAAGCTCCTTATAAAACCATCAGGTCTCATGAGAACTAACTCACTATCATGAGAACAGCATGAGGGTAACTACCTCCATGATTCAATTACCTCTCAACAGTTCCTCCCATGACATGTGGGAATTATGGGAACTACAATTCAAGGTGAGATTTGGGTGGGGACACAGCCAAACCATATCAATGTCATATTTCAATTCTTTTAATGTTTAAAGATAGAAAAGGAAACATTTAATTATTATCTTATAGTTATTTCAATAAAAACTTTAGGAATGATTAATGATAGTAGCAGCCAATAAAGTTTATTCAGAAAATATGAATCATTTTACTAGGATTATGATGAACTAAATACTGATTTTCTGTTGCTACATTATGAATGCAGTAGTGATTACAATATTCCTATTACTTTAGATTTTACATTTATTCCAATTAGTTCAAGAAATGTTACATTTTCCATCTTACCTGATGGATACTATTACTAGAAGCAACTGTAAAATAAGAGAGTAAAGAGAAAGAAGATATGTTTTTCCTTCTTACAATGTCACAATTTTTGAAAAAAAATTCAAAAAAGGTTCAGAGAGCTAAGGCTACTGAAGTAGCCTACAAATGGAAGAAAGGTACTGATACTATTAGAAAGATAAAAAGAATATTATTTAGTAAAATTGGAGTAACAATGGTAGTTTTTAAACAAAACAGAAAAATAAGAAAATTGTAATGCGTCCATGGTGAAGTTGGCAAAATGACATATTATTTTACAGCAAAAGGATACAAAATATAGATATGAAGGAATCGAGTGTTGGAATGGATATAGGTTAACTATTACACATCCTAACTAATATATTAAATTTGTGGTTTCACTGAAGTCCCTTTGAGGCAAACCTTGGGATGAAAATTCTTAGTGAAGTGATTTATTGGATAAGTGCTCTCCGGAAGAGGGGAGTAGAGGAAGTGGAATAGAATTGGAGTAAAAATTCTAAGCAGAAAGATGCTTTTAACTGGAGACTCACTTCAGTCTGTTCCCATGGGGAATTCTGGGGCACAAACTGTACTGACAAGAAGGCCCAACCTTTTGTACCCACTTTCCTGCCTGTGTATCAATGGCTTCCTTCCTTCGGCTCAAGGGAGTTCTCCAGAGGAAAAGTTGGTTGTGAAGAGTTATTAGCAATCCAGTGAGTGTGGTCCATGGATGCATCAGCTGGTAGCAGGTGTCTAGGGGACCCTTGCCAGCATCTGCCCCGGCGAGAACTTGATGAATAAGAGCAGCTAACAGAAGGATACTTGTTTCCAGTATCATGTTATAAAATAGCGTTCATTTGAAGTCATTCAGGAATTTTATCTCTTTTGAAAACAAAGCAACTAGACAAAATTGCACAGTTTTCCAAGGGGTTTTCCATTTTCTATGTATTCCTTCCTTGTGTCAACAGTCACCTCTTTCATGTCCCTTTTATTGAGGAAAAACCTTCTTGTTTCCCTTCCCTTTCTTTTTGTGTCTCTTTCATGAGAGTTGACATCACTGCATCATCAAGATGTGCTCACACATCTGTTTTCTCACCTGTCTTAAGGGGCAATAGAATAGAGAGTCTCTTATCTTTGCATCCTCAGTGACTAAAACTGTGCGTGGCACAAAGAAACTTCATCTATTTATCAAATGAATTTTGTATATGAGGGTAACTGTGCATCTTATATTCTGTCATCCCAGAAATCTAGAAATTTCTTTAGTCTATTTTGAAGAGCTCTATTTTAAAAACAAAACAAATTAACTCGTATCTGAGAATACCAAATTCTTCAAATTGCATTCTGTGTTTTTTAAAAATGCCAGAGAAAATGCTTAAGCTTTAAAAGTTGACAAAGAAGTTGTGACTATTTAGGCCAATATCTATTTAGCATAAGGGCAATAATGAAGTTTTGAACCATATCTTAGGTGAGTATGCCAATCTTCACTCCAATCCATTCTCATGTTAGACTTATTTCTGATGAAGAGGTTTAAATTCAGGATAGACATTAACTCTGAGGGCTGCGTTGATCTGGCAGGGGTATGGTAAGGGGAATCTAGATGGTGCAGACGTATGGTCCATTAGGGATGGAATGTAGATAAGGTTTCTATAAAATCTTATCTCAGAAGAGAATTTCAATCTGTCACTTTCCTAGCTTCTTGGGAAATCACTGTATTGTTTATATGTCTCTAAGTTTGTTGCAATAGCAACCAAATACTGTAACACCTGGGAAAATGATTTGAAAGATTAAATTTTCTCTTAAATGCAAATGTGAAATATTATTTGTATCTATAGTGTGTGTATGTATATACAAATATACACATAACTGGGATAAGCTAAATCTAGTAGCTTTTTTGATAGATTTCTTTAAACTTCTCCCTACATGATTTTGTTATTTACAAATAAAGACTTTTAATTTTTGCTTTCCAGTCTGAATGTCTTTTATTTCTTTTTCTTGTTTAAATGCACTTGTTATGAAGTATTTTACAAGGTTGAATAGAAATGGTGAGATATCTCTCCCTTGTTTCTTGAGCTTCAGTGGAAAGTGTTCTGGCTTTCATTATAATTATGATATTCCTTGTTGGTTTTTCATGGATGCCCTTTATCAGGTTAAGGAAGTATCCTTCTATTTGTAATTTTTGAGATGTGTGTGTGTTTTCTTAATCATATGTGAATATGGAATTTTTCAAAAGCATTTTCCACATCTTTTGGGAGGATCGTTTTTTGCTTGTATAGTTTGTTTATATGAGGAATTAATTGATTTGACAATTTAAAAAACATATTGTGGAATAAAATTAATTTGTAATGATGTATTTTTCTTTTTATATATTGTTGAATTTGAGTTGTTAAAATGTTGTTTAGTTTTTTGCAGGTATGTTTATGAGTGATCATAGGCTGTAGTCTTTTCTTGTTAAGACTTTGTTGTTCCTGTCAGAGTAATAATGGTCTTGAAATTAATTGGAAAATGTTTTCTCCTCTGGAATATCCTAGAAGAGTTTGTGTATAATTGTTAATGCTTCATTGCTAAATGTTTGGAAGAATTCACTAGGAAAGCTACCTGGAATTAGCATTTTCTTATTAGCAGCTTTTTAATTACAGATTCAACTTTATTTATATTTACAGGCTTATATAGATTATCTACTTCTACTTCAGTGAGCTTTGATAGTGTGTATCTTTCAAGGAATTTTATAATTTAATCTAAGTTGTCAAATTTGTTGGCTTAAATTATTCTCAGTTTCCTTTATTATCCTTTAAATAAGTAGTAATGTCACAGCTCAAATTCTTGATATTCATATTATTTAAAAAATGTTACTTGGTCCATGTGGCTATTAACATGTCAACATTATTGGTCTTCTCAAAAAATACAATTTACTTTCATTTATATTTGTGTATTGTTTGGTTTGTCTTCAATTTCATTGATTTCTGCTCTGATTTTTGTTAATTTATTTCCTCTGTTTACTATGGGCTCCATTTGTTCTTCTTATACTAGTCTCTTAAGTTTGAAGCTGAGATCAGTGATTTAAGCTGTTATTCTTTCTGAATGTGGGTGTTCAGTGCTATCAGTTTTCCTTTAAAGAATGCTTTGACTGCATCTCTCCAATTTTGATATGCTGTGTTTTTATTTTCATGCAGCTTGAAATACATTCTATTTTCCCTTGTGATTGCTTTTTTGTTCCATGATTTATTTAAAAGTTTTCTATTTTGTTTCCACATACCTGGATATTTTCCAAGGATCTGCATGGTTAGAGACTATGTATGACTTGAACTTTTAAAAATGTATTTATAATTGTTTTATGGCCAAGATTATGCTCTTTCTTGGTAAATGTTCCATGACCACTTGAACACATATTTTAGTGCTTTTGAGTGAAGTATTCCGTAAATGTCACTTAGGTCAAGTTGATTGTTGTTCAAGGCTTTGAGATCCTCAATGATTTTTCTCATCACTTGTCAAATCTGTTATTGAGAGAGATGTATCTAAATCATCTATTAAAATTGTGAATTTGTCTATTTCTCATTGCAGTTTAATCAGTTTTTGCTTCATGTATTTTGAAGCTCTGTTATTAAGTGCACAAATGTTTAAAATTGCCATGTATTTTTGTTGGATTAATACCTTTTATGTAATCAATTATTTTCTTTATCCCGAGTAATATTTTTTTTTACTCTGAAATCAAGTTTGTCTTACATTTGCATAGAGATTTTAGCTTTCTTTGAATTATTATTAGTTTTTAATATTTTATATGGATTGTTATATATGCTTCTGTATACAATTTGTTGCACAATATTGTTTTAATTAAATATTTTTTAAAGTCCAGTTTTATATCTAGCTGAAAAAGAAATTAGTATTTTAATACTCATTTCAAATGACTGAATATATTCTTTGAGACTGTAACAAAAATTGGCAAATAATATAATCTTAAATTTTAGAATACACTTTAGATATGGGGTTATGAAAATAAACATTTTGTATTTTCTCACATCAAAATCTATTGGTTGAGCTTCTGTCTTAAATTAATATTTTTGTATATGCATGACTTTTGTACCTCATACATTGGTCATTTGAAAAATAATGATTCATTGAGCTAAGAGTTCTTTCAAATATTTATACATTATACTATACATTGTTTTCAAAAAATACATTTGTTGATATTAACAGGTGTTTCATTAGAAAGATCTTTAAGCATTGAAAAACAATCTCATAATGATAGATACAAGTTTTTTAAAATTTTCTAATTTTCATTAGAAAACTTTAACTTTATCATGAGCTCAAATTTTGTCAGTCATTTGCCTTGAAGTAAAAGACTCATTCAATTTTTAAAATTGTCTGACAAATACTCAAATCTTATCAGTGATAGTTTGTCTATCATTCTTTATATAAAGAGGTATTCAATGGAAAACCAAGCAGCCAGCTCAGCTCAAAACACAATTACATAGATGTTTGTTCCTCTAGAACTCCCTCAGGCTTCACTATGCCCTAGGGATGCATTACATATTCAAGTGTTATGATTTATTAAAACAATCATTTTCCCTGTGCCCTCAAGGACTTTCTTAAATAACACTGGACCTTTTCTCTGTTACTACATGGTGCTGTTGCTTGATTGGTGCAAAATCCCCATCAGGTTTTCCCATCATTGTTTTTGCACTGTCCGTGGAAATGGCAACACAGTGAAACAGGCACTTAACACCTTTGCAGTATTGTAGAATAAGTTTGACCTAACAGATCTTCTGAAATGGCACCTCTCCAGGGATCTGTGGGGCACACCTTAAAATGAGATGCATTGCATATGCAACCTGATTCTACTGACAGTAAAAATTATTATAGTTGAAAGAATATATGAAGAAAGAAACATTATATTAATTTATTTGCTACATTGCAACAAAAGTTGAATTGAATTGAATTGAATTGAATTGAATTGAATTGAATTGAATTGAATTGAATTGAATTGATGTCATCTACACTTATAGTTTAGGATTGTGTAGTGATCACGGGCATCTGATGTACATGACCTATATTTATTTATATATCTGCATGATCTGTATTTATTTTATTTTGTTTATTTTTATTTTTATTATTAGTTTTTTTGTTTTTGAGACAGAGTCTAGCTCTGTCACCCAGGCTGGAGTGCAGTGGCACAATCTCGGCTCACTGCAACCTCCACCTCTCGGGTTCAAGCGATTCTCCTGCCTCAGCTTCTTTAGTAGGTGAGATTACAGGCACTCACCACCATGCCCAGATAATTTTTGTATTTTTAGTAGAGAGGGGGTTTCACTGTGTTGGCGAGGCTATTCTTGACCCCCTGACCTCATGATCCTCACATCTCAGCCTCCCAATATTTTATTTTTTTATAGAAACAGTTTGTCATTGGTCACTCAGTCTGAAGTACAGTAGTATGATCCATAGCTCACTGTAACCTTGAACTCCGGGGCTCAAATAATCCCCCACTTTGGTTTCCTGTGTAGCTGGGAGTATAAGCATGGGCCACTGACCCAACTAATTTGTTAAAAAATTTTTGTAGAGACAGGGTTTCGTTATGTTGCCTAGGCTGATTTCAAACTCCTGGCCTCAAACAGTTCTCCCTTCTTGGCATTCCAAATTGCTGGAATTACTGACACTGTGCCTAGCTCATATATTGATTTATTGATTATATCTACTATTTATGTTCTATGGGACAGTAGAACCCATGTGTATTCATATGGAAACCACTGGACCACAGCTGAATAAGGATGCCTTATGACACTTAGATGAAATGACATGTGGTGTCCCTCACGTAGAATCAGTTCATTATAAAAGTTGATGTTTTAAAAGGAGGGAAGATAGTTTTTAATAGTCTCTTGAGTCTCGCTTTAATGTGAGGTAATTCTGTTTTTTCTAAATTCTTATAATCAAAACTAATGATTAATATATAATCAAAAGTAACAATGACATAGCCAAGATGGGTAAATGAGTTTCCTTACAGTGCAGCTCTTGTAAATATGTAACTTGGGGCTGTTTTTGTTTAAAAGGGTTCACTTTATTAGATAGGTAAAATATTTATCATCTGTTTTCATTTATAGAATTATTCCGGTTTCTTGAGAAATCCCTTTTCCATAGACAATCCAAAGAAAATAAAGCATAAAATACAAAGCTTGCTTATTTAAATTCAAGTCAGTTTGGGGACAGTTTGCTGACAGTATTCTTCAACATGGACCACCATCTAAAAGACAAAATGTATTCATTACAACTGAATGTTTATGCATAAACTGATGAAAGTATTCAAACACCAATATCCGAGGAAGAGAGCTTAGATATGGATTGAGAATTTATGGGTGGGTACTGGTATCTGTTAGTTCATCTATTTTTCTTTGCTAACGGGATATGTAACTTATGTCCAGGCAGATGTAATTATCCTTATTTTTATGAGTAGAAGCATTGAAATTCAGAATGCTAACCTAGCAAAGTGCTATATCTAGTCAGAGTCAGAGCTGGAATTTAAGCTGGATCCTACTGATCTCAAAGCTCCTGTTGACCTTGATAGTTTGTAACACAGATAATTATAATGTGCGGACTTCACAAAGTAGCCATTGAGGAGTCAAGATATGGTTGAAATCTGTCCTTGAACTCGGCTTTCCAAGCCATGCAGCATAACCTGAGTTGTGTAGGCTGAGCAGAAGGACAGTCTTGCTTTAATTGATTGCTACGAGGGGTGTGTCATGTTGTAATTGTCACCACGGATCCACTTAGACTGGCATTAGCCAGACAATATAGATTTATATCTATAAATACATATGTAGAGACAAATAAAATTTGAAATTATATATATGTAATTTCAAATCCTGACTTCTGCCCTTTTAAGAACATTTCAAAGATGCTGAAACTGAACTTAGGGAGCTCCCTGAATTCTCTGAAACTTGAGCTTCTCAACTGCTTTCCTATCCCTTTCATCTTTTCTTTCACAATGTGACCTGCTCCACCACTGTCCATAAAGAGCTCCATGTGGCCACAGCCCTGATTCTGCGTGAGCTGCAATTCCTGTCCTGACACTCCCTCCTCTGCAGGTGGCAGCTGTCCACTTCAGTGTCCTCTCCTTCCTTTACTTCTTCTTCTTTTTTTTTTTTTTTATTTATTTTTTGAGACAGAGTCTCATTCTGTCACCCAGGCTGGAGTGCAGTGGCATGATCTTGGCTCACTGCAACCTCCACTACCCGAGTTCAAGTGATTCTCCTGCCTCAGCCTCCCCTGTAGGTGGGATTACAGGCACATACCACCACAATGGCTAATTTTTTAAATTAATTATTATTTTTTATTGTGCTTTAAGTGCTGGGGTACATGTGCAGAACATGCAGGTTTATTAGATAGGTATACATGTGCCATGGTGTTGGCTGCATCCATCACTCTGTCATCTACATTAGGTATTTCTCCTAATGTTATCTGTCCCCAAACCCCCCACCCTCTGACAGTCCCTGGTGTATGATGTTCCCTTCCCTGTGTCCATATGTTCTCATTGTTCATCTACCACTTATGAGTGAGAACATGTGGTGTTTGGTTTTCTGTTCTTGCATTAGTTTACTGAGAATGATTGATTTCCAGTTTCATCCATGTTCAGGCAAAGGACATGAACTCATCCTTTTTTATGATTGCATAGTATTCCATGGTGTATATTTTTAGTAGAGACAGAGTTTTACCACATCGGCCAGGTTGGTCTTGAACTCCTGACCTCAGGTGATCCACCTGCCTTGGCTTTCCAAAGTGCTGGGATTACAGGTGTGAGCCACCGCACCCAGCCGTTTCCTTTACTACTTAGTCATGTTCTTCCTCAAGGATGGCCTCCTTTCTGCCACACCAACTATACCCATGCTGACTCTTCTCAGTTGAGAGTCCTCCCACAAACCAGTATTAATGGATAATGGAGAAACAAAGGAGGAGCTTTAATAGGCAAAACTGAGAAATACGGAATGGTTCTCCCTATAATTTTTTGTTCTCTTTGTAAATAGAATATACAGTCATTCACTTCCTAACAGTGGACTCCATGTATGATGGTTTTCCCATAAGATTATAATGGAACTGAAAAATGTCCATTGCCTAGTGAGCTCCTAGCCCTGCTCACTCCCAGCACAGAGCACTACTGACATGTTTGTGGCAATTCTGATATAAGACAGATTTACTGTGCTGCCAGTCATATAAAAGGCTAGCACATACTTGATAACGAGAATTAATGACTGTCTTACTAGTTCATCCATTTACAATGGGATACTTTCTACAGTTATTTTACAGTGTACTCCGTCTACTTATAAAGCACAAAAGTTAACTGTGAACAGCCCCAGGCAGGTCCTTCAGGTGCTATCCAGAAGAAGGCACTGTGATCGTTGGACATGACAGTTTCACTCATGCATGTTACTGACCCTTAAGACCTTCCAGTGAGACAAGATGTGGAAGCTGAAGACAGTGATATTGATGGTCTTGACCCTGTGCAGACCTAGGCTAGTGTGTGTGTTCATGGCTTACTTTATAATAAAAAGATTTAAAAAGTAAAAAGAAAAATAGAGGCAAAGAAACACAAGAAAGAAAAAAAACACAACAAAAATAGAAAAAAAAGCATATAGAATGAAACTATAAAGAAAAAATACTTTTGTACAGCTGTACTATGTGTTTGGGTCTTAAACTATTATTACAAAAGAGTCAGAAGACAAAAAGTGTAACAAAGTAAAAATGTTACAGTTTAAGGTGAATTTATTATTGAAGAAAGAAAAACATTAATAAATGTATTGTGGCCCACGGATACAGTGTTTCTAAGGTCTTCAGGAGTGGACAGTCACATCCTAGGAGTTCACATCCACTCAGCACGTACTTACTGACTCACACAGAGCAAATTCCAGCCCCATCAGCTCCATGCACAAGGAGTACCCGATATGAAGGAGCCATCTTCTATCTTTCATACCATATTTTTTCTGACCCTTTTCTGTTTCTATATACTTAGACACACAAACACTTACCGTTGTGTTACAGTTGACTACAGTACTCAGTATGGTAACATGCTACATGGGTTTATAGTCTAGGAGCACTGACTGGCAGAGATGGAGTTTCACCACGTTGGCCAGGCTGGTCTCCAATGAAAAATAAATATGGGATCCTTGAGATAAAAATATGCTAAGACAAAGAACAAGTATCATTAGCATGAATGATATCATGCACATACCAAAGACATGAATTATTTAGTTTTTAAGTCATAAATATCACTCTTCCAACCCGAAAAATCCCTTTAGAGCATAGGTCATGTCTTAATACACCATAAAATCCAGGTGTGTAGCAGGCTACACCATCTAGGTGTGTGTAAGGGCACTCTATGATGTTCACACAACCACAACATTGCCTAATGATGCCTCTCTCAGACTGCATCCTGTCCTTAAAAGACAAGTGACTTTGCCCTGCCCCATCTTTGTCCTCCCCCACCCACACAGTTGGCTTTTCTCTGTAGAACAAGGGGCTCTTGTCATTTCATAACTTCAACTTTTCCTGGCATCTTTGAGTTTTACACATGTGTTTATGTTACTATCATCTCGTTACAATCATGTGGCCTTGAAGGAAAGGGGAGAGGCCCTGTTGATTTTATTTGTTAGGACTGGACCCAACACAAGGTAGAAGCCTCCTCTGTTAAATGGATTAAATTAAGACCAGTCCCCAAGGATATATGGACATAACCCCATTAATATTCTGCTAAACCAATTAAGTTAACAACTGCTTGTCAGAGAATAGATTAACAATTAAAAAGAAATTCATGGCCTATGCTCTAAAGGGAATTTGAGGGTGGGAAGAATGATATTTATGATTTAAAAACTAAACAGTTAATTTATGTCTTTGGTTTGTGCATGTTACCATTCACACTAATAACATCTGTTCTTTGTCTTAGCATATTTGCATCTCAAGGACCCCATGTTTATTTTTCATTTATTTTGAAATATATTTTATGAATTGTATGTCATCAAATGGAAGAAGAAACTAAAGTACATTAAGGAAAAAAATTATATAACCAACGAGAAGCAGAAACAAATCCATAGCCCATGTGTTTTGGTAAACAACTACTCATTTCTAATTAACACATTTACTTATCTTCATTTCCTGTAGCACATTGATAATTTTATTTATAGTTATTACAGTATTGCTGCAATGGTTTCATTATTTCTCTACTGTAGATCAACTTCAGCGAGATCAGTAGCACCTTTCTCTTGTTACGTGAAAATGTAAAGAATTGAACTTACAGATTGTGTAGAAGCCAGGGAATAAATCTGCTGTTCTTTTTTTTTTATTTATTTATTGTATTTGGGCTCTGGGGTACACATCCTGCATCCCGCAGGAATGTTGTATAGGTACATACATGCCATGGTGGTTTGCTGTTATCCCTCCTCCTCATGTTCCCTACCTCCCAACTGTCCCCCCTCCCCTCCCCTCTATCACCCTACCCGTAGCCCTGTGAGTGTTGTTCCCTTCCCTGTGCTCAAGTGTTCTCATTGTTCATCACCCTCCTATGAGTGAAAACATGTGGTCTTTAGTTTTCTGTTCTTGTGTCAGTTTGCTGAGAATTATGGTTTCTAGGTTCATCCATGTCTCTACAAAGGACACAAACTCATCATTCTTTAGGGCTGCATAGTATTCCATGGTGTATATGTGCCACAGTTTTTTGCTCCAGTCTATGATTGATGGGAATTTGGGTTGGTTCCAGGTCTTTGCTATTGTAAACAGTGCTGCAACGAACATATGTGTGCATGTGTCTTTATGATAGAATGATTTATAATCTTTTGGGTATATACCAAGTAATGGGATTACTGGGTCAAATGGAATTTTTATTTCTCAATCCTTGAGGAAGCGTCACACTGTCTTCCACAATGGTTGAACTAGTTTACACTCCCCAACAGTGTAAAAGTGTTCCTGTTTCTCCACATCCTGTCCAGCATCTGTTGTCTCCAGATTTTTTAGTGATTGCCATTCTAACTGTCGTGAGATGGTATCTCAATGTGGTTTGGATTTGCATTTCTCTAATGACCAGTGATGATGAGCATTTTTTCATATGTTTCTTGGCCTCATATATGTCTTCTTTTAAGAAAAGTGTCTGTTCATATCCTTTGCCCACTTTTGAATGGGTTGTTTTTTTGTTTCCTGTAAATCTGTTTTAGTTCTTTGTAGATTCTAGATATTAGCCCTTTGTCAGATGGGTAGACTGCAAAAATTTTTTGCCCATTCTGTTGGTTGCCAGTTCACTCTAATGATTGTTTCTTTTGCTGTACAGAAGCTCTCAGTTTAATTAGATCCCATTTGTCTATTTTGGCTTTTGTTTCCAATGCTTTTGGTGTTTTGGTCATGAAGTCCTTGCCTACGCCTATGTCCTGAATGGTTTTGCCTAGGCTTTTTTCTAGGGTTTTTATTGTGTTAGGTCTTATGTTTAAGGCATGAGGATTTTTACAGAAAATGTTTAATTGTGGTAAAATGCACATAACATAAAACTTAGCAGCCTGGCCATTTGGCATTAACACATTCACACGGTTGTGCAACCATCACCACTATCCATCTCCAGAATTGTTTTCATCTTGCAAAACTGAAACTCCATACCCATAAAGCTATAAGTTCCCATTCTCCTCTACCCACATCTCCTGGCAACCACCATGGTACTTACTGTCCCTGTCAACATGATCACTATAAAGAGAATATCCTAGATCACTCTCTCTCTAGGGCAGATACATGAACAGTAACTTTCTCCTTTCTTTCAACACATTTCTGGTGAAGATGTAGGGGAAACAAAATGAATCACCTGAGATTCTGAAGAGTTTTTAAAAGAATAGGAAAAATTAGTGAGCAGAGAGAATGGCCCCCAAATAAATGCCCTGGTTGGTTATTGAATGTGCACTGGTTTAATATTATTCCTATAGTTGGTAACTCTTTTGCATATCACTGATGATCTCACAGGCTTCCTTTAGCCTTAAAGATTGTTGACGTTCCTGAACAGAGCCATGAAATTTTTGCAGAATCTTTTTCTAAAGTAGATTATGGTGACTAGTGTAGGTAACTTAGCATTAGGACTTTTATAAGTGCCTCCTGTGAGTCTGATGTAGAAGCGACGTTGGTAACCATTGGCCTACCTGGTTTATGTCATCCATGATACAAGATTATAGATAAGTGACTAAACATAGATGGACTTGCCTTTGAAACAGCTGTTTGATATCACAAACATCATCTGAAAAGGTGTATGGAAACCTCATCATTGGAAATCGCTTTCAGTATCTGCTGTCTTCCACAGCTCCAATATGTCTGCAGAAGCTGGAAGAATAAGGGCAGCCGATTTGTTTCCCCACTGCAAAAATGTTACCAAACCTTAGCCTCCATCAAATAATATTCTGGGAAAAATAATAAAGTTGCAAGGCCAATGAGCGGTTCCTATGAACAGGAATCCCACAGACACTATGAGGCAGGGCTCATGGAACTCAGAAACCAGAGGCAAACCTATATTAAGCAGCGATATATAGGAGTATGGAGCTTTCTAGCATGTATGACCTGGTATCAAGCTTGCTTCCATGAGATCATGGGGAATAAATGAAGACTGTCCAATCTTAGCTCATTTGTGCACATAGAGATCAGTACAGAAACCCCCTTGGAATAGCTGTTTACATTTCTAGGCATTGTAATCAATTCCTTCTTCTCTATCCACATTTTCAATCAGACAGCAAAACCATTCTTTTTACTGTATTGAAATCATTTATTTAATTAATAAAATATTGTTTTTGAAATATTGCAAAACATGCATACAAATGTTGCAAAGCATTCATTGAAGAACAGCGACTACTATTTATGATCGAGTCCTCTGATAGAGTGGGGATAGAGGCGGGTGCTGTGGATGCCTCCGTAAAATTACTGCTCCTGCAGACTTTTGCTTTAGACCAGAGAAGTGGTCTTCTGTCTCTTGTCATCTCAGCTCACCAGTGATTTTCCACTGCCACCAGCAATAATACTTGCTTGCCATCATACAGAATACAGTGGCAAACTGGGTGAGTAAATGAAAGCAACTTATCCACAGGATAACATTTCATAGTCTTTGAGTGGTAGACAATTGAAAGGATCCCTTTTCCAATCAGCTCTGGGTGATTCTGATACACTTGACCCTTGCTGAGAACTGCTGGTTTAGAGACTTCTTAAGTTTCTGTGTTCATATTCTAGGGAAAATAGAAAGAGTAACTAGTTAAAAGGTTTTCAATTTAACTAGGATCTAAAGGAAATAAATCCACCTACTCCACCCTTGAACAGCATTAAATATCCTTTGGCACCAAATTCTAAATTTTATGAGAAATTTTACCTAAGCTTCCTATTTATGCTAGTGGGGAGGAGAAGGAAAAAACGAAAAAGACAGGCAGATACCTGGGATGACTTGCAAAGCACTGATTTGTCAGTTTTCAGCTTGCTGATGCCACCTGCAGTTATGTGTGTGTGTGTGTCTTAAATTAATTTCTCAGTCTCTTTACATGCTAGACTTTTGTTAAGTGTTCAGCAAGCATTCAGAACCAACTCTACCCTTAGTGATAAGCAGAGGAGATGTCCCTGAGGGTGGTCCATCTTCCCTGCCCTCACAATGATGCTGCCAGGAGCTTGCCATGAACAAACTGTAGAGACCAATATTCTTGCTTTGAGACATCCAGCTGTGCTGAAATACAGCTACCTCTGGAAAGGGAAGGTGGTCAACCATCTTACTGCATTATACCTTCTAGTGTATGGAAGAGTTCATGAGGTCTGTTGCTCCCAGCAGATTTTGATGAAAGGGGAAAAGAAGTGGGAGTTGCCTGCACCAAGCAGGAAGGACCACCTGGTGAAAGAAAAGAGGAGCACAAGGTAGAGGCTGGTGTTGGTCAATCTGGGCACACAGCAGATGCTCAAAGGAAAATGGAGATATGGTGAAAGGTGGAAAGCTGCAGTTACATAGGATGAATAAACCTAGGGATCTGATGTATGGCATAAGGGCTGGGGTTAATTAATAATGCTGCATTGGGGTTAATAATGCTGTGTTGTGGTTACCAATGCTATATTGTGGTTAATAATGCTGCATTACTGTATTGCATACTGGGAATTTGCTAAGAGGGTGGATCTCAGGTGTTCTCAGCACACAAACACACAAAGGTAGTGATTGTTCCTCTTTTCCATGTGAGGAAATGGATATATTCATTTTCTTGACTGCTTATCATTTAGGAACTTTAAGTACATACAGTGCCCCCCATCACACACACATGCAAAGCAGTAAGCAATTGCAATCTAATGTCAACTTTTCTTTTCTTTTCTTTCTTTTCTTTTCTCTCTCTCTCTCTCTCTCTCTCTCTCTCTCTTTCTTTCTTTCCTTTTGAGATGGAGTCTTGCTCTGTTGCCCAGGCTGGAGTGCAATGGTGTGATCTCAGCTCACTGCAACCTCCACCTCCTGGTTTCAGGCAATTCTCCTGCCTCAGCCTCCTGAATAGCTGGGATTACAGGTGTCCACCATGATGCCCTGCTATTTTTTTATTATTATTATTTTTAGTACAGATAGGGTTTCACCATATTGGTCAGGCTGGTCTCGAACTCCTGACCTCATGATCTGCCCGCCTCAGCCTCCCAAAGTGCGAGGATTATATGTGTGAGCCACCACGCCTAGTTCGGTGTCAGCTTTTCTTAGCTATGTATCTGCTGTTCTAAAAAAGAGGGGGAGAAAAATTGCAAATCACTACCTTGAGCTGTTTCTAGGAAGGTTTATCATCCAAGGCAATCCTTCATCTACTGATTATTTCTTTAGTTTTCTTAACAAAATGAGCAAGCCCTCAGGAACCGCACTGAGCTCTTGGGACCAAGGACAAGTAAAAGAAGGAACAACAGAAAAGGCTTCCTCTGTTGTAGACAGAGCGCCGAGGGAGACTTAGGGGAGACGTCCCAGCCAGGGCCTGGAGGATGGGAAGGAAAGGATCTCGCCACTGGAGCACATGGGGCAGTCAGTCCTGGAAGGAAGAAGAGTGTGTGTAAAAACCCTGAGGGAAACTTTTTCCCTGCCTCCTTCTCCTAGAGACTGATGTGAGCATTAAGGGCTGGGTCTAAATGACAAGAAGTTAAAGCAAACACACCAGCCATCAAATGCATCACGACATAGAGAAAAGCAGATGAGAGGAAGGTGGGCAGGTCTGTTGTTCTGGGGAGGTTTACAGCTGGCTTTCATGCGTCTACACAGCACAGTATAATTTTAGCATCGACTGCCCAAAACACTTTATTTCCTGATATCCAAAGGATGCCTTTTCTCAGATTGGCTTGGTCCTACTTCGTTAAATGTGTTAGGAAGTATATGATTTTATTTCTAGGAATGACCCAAGATTAATATAAGGTAGAGGAAAAAAAAAACTATATGAAGAAGACAGTATTTTCTTGGGTCGCAGTAGGGCAAATGATAAAGAGAGGAGATAGACAAAGAAACTGTAAGAAGTGTGTTCAGAGTTGTGAGAAGTATGATAGAGAAATGACAATTCTTGTCCTCAGTACCTTAAGACGCAGTGAGAAAAACATGTGGCTAGTGTTTTGTCTCAGCCGCATTTTATTTACAATTACTTAATAGCCTGGTGACTTATTGAACAGCCTGGTGACCTTGTGAAAATAACTTCTCCCCAGAACCTAAAGCACAATAAAAAATAAAATAAAGAACTTCTCTACGTCTTGGGGCATGCACCGAAAGTTGATCGTGTGATTATAGTTCCCTACTTTATTTAGGATTCCCTAGAAATCAGCCTAAGACAAAGGCTTTAGGGGCAGTTTAATTCCAGTGAAGTGAGAGTGAAAGAAATGGGAACCCGACAGAGATGCCAAATGGGCTGGGAAGCCGCGCTCAGCTTCAGAATCAGCCCAGGGAGTAGCTCTGTCTCACTGGTGCCTCTAGACAGCCTGGGTGGACCCCTGGGCCCCGATGTTTACCACGAGCCCCTCTCAGCCCCTGTGTCCCATTCTCAAATATGACCTCTAGGGCATTGCTTACTCCTCATTTTGGGGTTCCCACATGTCTGCTGCAGAAGCCAGAGCCTCAGCAGGCTGAGTGCAGCCAGCATTTGGGTGAGGTGGCCCTGTTTTCTCAGCCAGTTATCTTGTAGAGCTCCTGGTTCTGGGTGGCAGTAGCACCTGGGATCTGGATTCACAGCCACAGAAACAGAGTGAGCCATTGCACCAAGCATGGCAGGAAGAAGATACACTGCTGAGAGGGACAGTTGGAAACCGAGCCCTGCTTGCTGAGTGCTTGCACTGTGCTAACTTCTGCAGGGAGCAAGGACATTCACGCTTTTTACAGTGTCCTCTCAGCATGCTTCTGGATCTCACACGATGAACTGTGTGCATATGTGTCTGTACAGAGTTTGTGCACATATTTGTGTGTGGTGTATGCATGTGTGTGCACGAGTGTGCATGTGTGTGCACTGAATGATAGCAGTGTTTTCTTCTCCTGCCCACCCTCCTGGCTCCTGCTTTGGGTGGTGCTCATGAAGCCTGGATACTGTGGTTCCTGGTCAATTACAAGCAACCAGATGTGAAGGATAAACCAAAATATTGCAAAGTTTTGCACAGTGTAGATATAGCCCAGGAGGAAATATCTGCTGAATAGTCTCTATGTGTTTAGGATTGTTTACTGATCAACCACAGATTTACTGGGAGAAATGCCTGATGTAGGTCATGGGGGATGGAGACAGAAAACCACCATGGCATATGTGTACCTATGCAACACTCCTGCAAGATCTGCACATGTACCTGAGAACTTAAAGTACAATAAAAGAAAAAAAAAAGTGGCAACAACAACAAAAAAAGCCCATTTGAATCCAGCATCCTATGATGCTGAGCAGAGGGTCGAGTGAGTCTCTTGTTCTCATCTGTGGTTTGGGAATGAGGCATCTTCATTGCTGACTTATCTTGGATGCCCCAGATGCCTGCCCTGACCTGAGTGGTTAGTCCCTGCATGCTTTACCTCGTCAGCTCTGGCCATTGCCTGGGCAAGTTCATAAAATAAACAAACTCGTGTCTGCGGCTATTGTGTCCAGCACGTGTGTGATGGAGTCGTGAGATGGACGGTGGTGCTGGCTTCTCCTCCCATCTCTCTGCCTCCGACACGCCTCACTGTTTCCTCGTTCTGGCTACAGAGCAAAGAGTACCATCTGCAAAACACCTTTTGGTCTAGAGTTTAAAGAGTCTCCTCTGGCTTCCTGAGCCCATGTGGAAAATAGGCACTGACATTGCTCAACTCGGAGCCCTGATAATTGTTGGGATGGAGGCAAAAGGGCTTCCACCTTGGATCTCATGGAAGCAGGAGGAAGAAGGTGGGAGAGGGGCTTGCAGGCAAAGCTCCTTCCCAAGCCATAATTCCCATCAGTCCTGGCTGCATCCAAACCCTCTTCCAGGTTCACACAATGTGCATGTAACTTCTGCCTTTGTATGGATGGGTGGGTGGACATAAGGATTTAATTTTTCTACTTCGCATGACAAAGTCCTGTTGTTTGGTGAGTGGCAGGTTTCTGTGAACTTATAGCATACTTGGAAAGTTTAAATTAAATTCCCTCACACAAAAATTCACACCTCATTGTCAGTGCCATGCTTCTGAGAGGTGGTCACAGTTGGAAATCACCAGTCACTCCAAGCCCCTTGCAAAAGTATTCCTATTGCTTATACCCTGGAAGCATCCTATATTTTGATTGTCATTAAGGGATCTTTGTTGGGCTATTGCTAATACATAATATCTAAAAATCACATAAAATATTAGCTTCCTTTCTTTCCTTAGGCTAGAGAGATCCATTTACTCTCTTATGCATTTTTAGTGGTGCTAAATTGTCTTAAGGCTTGAAGAGATGAGTCTAAAAATTGTTGCTATAAAAAGAAAAAAATGACACAGAAATGACACATTATGCGTGAAAAGCAAAAGGGTAATAAAAGGCATTTCAATATCCACAGCAGACGCACATTGATCTCTTGGATGATGGCATTTTCTGGAATGTTGAGCAAGCCATGCTGTTGGACAGTGTCTCCCTAGCATGTGGCTGGCTTACTTGCAAACAGTCTTCACAACCTTCCTGGTCTGGTTTATTAGGGTCGTGTCCCTAAGGGGCATCCCTCAGCAGAGACTGTCCAGTGAAGTATCTAAGTTCCCATCTGAGTGGTGTAAAAACTGCCTTATTGGAGAATCAGTGAGGATACCCAAAGCACTTGTTTTAAAAGAGGCAAATGCTCCCAAGTGTGCACATGCCGCGTGGATGCTGAGATATTCCACCGGGGCTGGGTTGTGTTTTTCTCCTGAAGCCCTCCAATTCAGATGCTTCTTCTATATTTAGGAGATATTCTGAATCCCTGCTTCTGTCTCCTGGTTTGTGCTCTCACTGGTTCCACAGTATTTATTGCAAGGCTATCAGAAGCTCCTTGCACAGTGCTGGAGGCTGTGAGAGAGATTTCAAGGTGAATGAAACACAGCGTGTTCCCTTGGGGATTGGTGCCTTCCCATGTGGCCTCTTCTCCCAGGCCTCCCACTCTTTCATACTGCTGGGCTTTATGTTAATATCCTCAGCCTAAACCTGAGATGGTGCAATAAAGGAACTAAGTTAGATGCCTCAAAAGTGAGAGAAGAGGGGTGAAGTGGTGGGAGAGGGTATAAACCTAAGTCATTGTGTCTATAGGGGAAGGACACAGCACAGAACTTCAAAGCAGAAAGGCAAGAGACAGCCTCCATGGTGTCTGAAATAAGCTTTGGAAAATTCTGTTCTGGACAAACCAAGTTATATGCAATTCTCTGAACAAACCACAGCTTTGTTACCAACAGTGTTTTGCTGCAGTGCTTTTTTCTTTTTTTTTTTTTTTTTGTTATTGAGCACCTGGCAGGGGTGGTAGGGGCAGGGCAGGGGCTTGTCCTTCTCCATCAGGGGCTCCTCCTGCCTTCTCCAGACTCTGTGAAGCCTGCACTAGAAGACACAGGGGCTTCTCCATGAGGCTGCAGCTGGGAGCTAGAGTCCTGCATTACCCCTGGACACACAGACACAGCACGGGGAGTTCTGTGTTGTTCTTTCTCCTCACCCAGCTTGGCTCCTGGTCCCAGGTATGGTAGGGAAACAGGACACTGGGCCTCCATAGCCTCCACGCTGCTGTCGTGCTCATCACCACAGCGCCAGTGGCAAATTCTGGCAAGCTCTGGCAGATCTTTTAGCAGGACTGGGCTCCATTCCTCCTTCCTGGGGAGGAGCCCCCAGCCAGGGCTTCCAGGCACCCCTGCCCATATCCAGGGACTGGCCAAGAGTTCTGATTTCTCCTTGGGATAGAGTGCCTGTGGGGAGAGGCAAGCCACCACCTTTGCTGTTTCAGCAACTCAGCCATTCCAGACTGCGGGCTTTGTTTTGATTTCTTGTAGGGGAGAAGCAGCAAGGGGGAAAACACACCATCACATCTCCATTACTCATATTTTATGATGTCCACCTGGATCCCACTGTGAATTTTGAAGCCTGTAATTTTAACATGTGCTTTGCCAGGACAAAGGTCCTCAGAGTTTATGTAAAATACAGGGGAAGAAAAATCAAAGTTGTGCATAATCTCTCTCTCACACACAGGCATGTACACCCTTCAGCATTCACCCTTCCTCCTGCTCACAGCCCTTGTTCCTCTTAAGCAAATTTTTTCTGTTAAGCAACATTTCTAGACCTTTGATAAAGTGTGGCTGCAGACACTGCGCCCTGTGCCATCTAGCTCCATTTTATAAGGCAAATATGGCAAATCTCAGCTTGAACTTCACACTGAAGAAAAGGTTTCCTCAAATATCTGTGTTTTCTGCTGCTTGAGACTGAAAAACATTTTACCTAGTGTATTTTTTCTTTTTACTGAAGATGCAAAATGTTTAAATGCCCACCTTCAGTACCTAATTATATATATATATATTACTTTTGATTTTATGAAATATTGAAAGTATGCTGTTTGAATTGAATTTTTTAATACAAGGGCACATATCTATCTTTCCATAGCTGTTTATGTATCTGCTCATCTATTTATCTATCCGTCTAGTTATCTTTCTTTCCATCTGTCTGTCAATCTATCTACTTAACCATCTATCCATCTATCTACCCATGTATCTATCTACCTACCTATCTAATCTATCATCTGTCCATCTTTTCATCTATGTATCATCTATCTAATATATCTGTCGACCTCTCATCTATCTATCCATCCATTATCTATCCATCCCTTTGTCTATCACCTGTCTATCCATGTATCTGTGTATCTATCATCTAATTTATCTTCTATCATCTATCTATCTATCTATCTATTTATCAATCATCTATCAGTTGCTTCAGCAGATTTCAGTAGATGCTGACCAGTGTGGATTGAGAAGAGAGGTAGGAGACCCTTAGCTAACCAGTGAGTAGATTAGTATAATATCTGGTAAGTAGTGGACCATTAAGTCTCACAGCTAAGTCAACCCATGTCCTATTTCGGACATTAATTTAATCTTCAAGTCACTTCAAATTATTTTTTAAAATAGTTATAATATCAATGTTGAGTAAGTCTACACATAGCCATGCTCTAGAACAACCATATTTAGAAACTGCTTGTGTTGCAACTAAAGCATGTTTGGAAATAGTTGACTCACTTAGAGTCTTTATACTGAGGTAAAGTTAATTATATGGCGATAAGTAAAATGCCTTTAGAAATCAAACATTAAGCAATTTCAGAAGTGCTAAGCATTGAAGAAGTGGAAAATGTATGTTTCTCTACTGTATTTAATTTAAAAGTCAAAAATTTGCTGCTTTAACTGTTTGAGTTACATTTTGTCTTGTGGCATTTAATGTCAGTGTATCATGTATCTTGATCTTATACAAAATCAGGACTCCAGTATTTCTTACAGTTACCAAATGCTAACACATGTCTAAACTGGGCAACATAATTAATGTAATTAATCTAACATAATGCACTAAAGTTACTTGCCAATAGAAAGGTACTGCTAGTATTATTTTTTTCTGGAATTGCCCTCTGAGACTGCTTTCCAGAAAACCAAATTAGATGATCTAATGTTACATCTGATACATTGTACTTCAAACATAGTAATCATAAATCAGTGAAAACTTAGTTGATTATATATTTGAAGTTGAAAGCACACGTGGCTTTTAAATAGAACTGATTCATGTGTTAGATGAAACAAGAGCAAAAGATTGAATTAATAAATTAGAATTGGGGTCTGATTTACTTTCAGCCTCAACTTGATTCATTCTCATGTGGAGACTCCTCCTCGGCTATGCTGCTGGAAAGGTGTTTATCCGCATTGGCTCCATTTGCCTGCTGCAATCAAATGAAAAGCGTGCTCCTGTTAATAATTTTAATGCCTTGAAATTAGAGAAGCTTCCATATTCTATTGATGGCTATTTCTGATCATTCGTGAAAAGGTTTTATGGTTGTAATTAAACAATGAGTTCTATATTGTACTCTTGTTGTACTGAATACAAACGTGCAGAGATTTCTGGATTAGAGTGTGATACCAGATGATGACTGCAGACACTCAGGAGCCGTCCTCCACTCTCCACTGGAGTAGCCTTTCAAAACTCTCCTCTGGTGGAAATTAGAGAGGAGTAAGAGCTGTGTTCCGGTCCTGGAGAGTGCATATGACTAACTCAATGAGTGAGAAGCAGCTTAAAATGTTTTCTTTGTTTAATTTTTAAACTATACAGTAATAGAATCCGGAAAAATATAATCATTTGAATACGTAAACAAAAGTTTTCCTTTGGTGATAGTACCGCTCAAAAATGAGCTGTGCCTATTTTCCTGATATTTAAAGGTAAATGTAGATAGGAAGAGCATTATTTTGAGTACATACAATTTTGTATCATTGTTTTTTCTCTTTCAATTTTTCTATATTGCTACATATTTCCTTTTCTTTTTTTAATTGGTGCATATGTTTTCTATTTGCCTTTTATATAGCAATCTTGTATTCCTTCAAATATATCCAAAATAATTTAGTCAAGCACAGTCCTATTGTTGGACATTTTCATGTCTTCCAAAGAATATCACTGGCCAGAAATTTCTTATATTTTGGATGGTAAACATATATTCTATTGCCAAAAATGAAATCAGTTAGTCAGAGTGGTGATATTTTCTTTTCTAAAATGGACAAAAACTAAATATTTATGGTGTACATGATAGTCTGAAAGATGAATACATTGTAAAATGGCTAAATCAAGCTAATTAACATACCAATTACTTCACATATTTGTCATTTGTCATGGTGACAACTTTCAAAACCTCTCCAGGCAATTTTCAAGTATACAATATGCTGTTATTAACTACAGTCATCATGCTGTACAATAGAGCTCCTGAACTTATTTCTCCTACATGAAATTTTGTAGTATTTGTTTCCTCTCCTTCCTCCAGCCCCTGGTACTCACACTCTGCTACCATGAGTTCGATTTTTCTGGATTTCACATGTAAATGAGATCATACAGTATTCGTCTTTCTGTGCCTGGCTTATTTCATTTAGCATAATGTCCCCAGGATCAACTGTGTTGTAAGTAATGGCAGCATTTCCTCTTCTTTAAAAAGGGTTTAAAAAAATTATTCCATGGTGTACACACACACACACACACACACACACACACACCAGATTTTCTTTATCTACCTGCACTGATTCTGCGGATTGCCTATTATGAACAACACTGCAGTGCTATGGGAGTGCAGATATCTCTTTGACATATTGATTTCATTTCCTTCAGATACATAATTGGAAGTGAAATTATAGATTATATAATAGTTCTATTTTTAATTTTTTGAGGAGCCCCATAGTAGTTTCCATAATGAATGTGCTAATTTATATTTTTTACATTTCCTTTTTTTTTTTTTTTGAGACAGAGTCTTACTCTGTCACCAGGCGCCAGGCTGGAGTGCAGTGGCACAATCTTGACTCACTGCAACTTCTGCCTCCCAGGTTCAAGCAATTCTCCTGCCTCAGCCTCCCGAGTAGCTGGGACTACAGGTGCATGCCACCACACCCAGCTAATTTTTGTATTTTTAGTAGAGACGGGGTTTCACCATGTTGGCCAGGATGGTCTTGATCTCTTGACCTCGTGATCCCCCCGCCTCGGCCTCCCAAAGTGCTGGGATTACAGGCGTGAGCCACCGCACCTGGCCCTATTTTTTACATTTCTAACAACAGTCTACAAGGTTCCCTTTTCTCCATATCTTTACCAACACTTGTTATCTTTTGTCCTTTTGCTAATAGCCATCTTAACAGGTGTGAGTCAATAACTCACTATGGTTTTAATTTGTGTTTTCGTGATGATTAGTGACACTGAGCACCTTTCCATAAACCTGATTGCTGTTTCTATGTCTATTTTTTTTTTTTTTTTTTTTTGAGACAGAGTCTCACACTGTTGCCCGGGCTGGAGTGCAGTGGTGCAATCTCGGCTCACTGCAACCTCTGCCTCCAGGATTCAAGTGATTCTCCTGCCTCAGCCTCCCAAGTAGCTGGGATTACAGGCACCTGCCAGCACGCCCAGCTAATTTTCTGTATTTTTAGTAAAGACAGGGTTTCACTATATTGGCCGGGCTGGTCTCAAACTCCTGACCTCGTGATCCACCCGCCTTGGCCTCCCAAAGTGCTGGGATTATAGGCGTGAGCCACCACACCTGGCCCTTTATGTCTTTTTTTAAAGAAATGTTTATTCAGGGCCTTTGCCCATATTTTACATGAGCGATTTGTTTTCTTGTGATTTTCTTGTTTGCGTTCTTTGTATTTTTCGATATTAACTATTTACTAGATGTTTTGTTTTGAGTATTTTGTCACATTCTGTAGGGCGTTTGTTCACTCTATTGGTTGTTTTCTTTACTGTACATAAGATTTTTAGTTTGATGTCATCTCATTTGTCTAGTTTTGTCTGTGTTGCCTGTGCTTTGGGAGTATAGGCTTATTGATTGTTTTTCTCCGAATATAATTCACTATTGATCCCTAAAGGAATATTGGTGAGATATAGGAAAAAACTGTGTTAAAAAGATAGAGGTTTGATAGGAGCAGAGAGCCCTCCATCACTAACGAGTGATGGGCTGCAGTAGTTGAAATATGGTGGCTGCTAAGTTGAAGCAATGGCCCCACATCCCTCCTTTTCTGTTTGAACCCTCCCTCCAAATATTACAGTAAATATTAGTGCCTCAGGTGAAGGCAATCATTTAAAAAGTGGCCACACTCAACTGTTCCTACCCTTGGACTCTCATGTCATTTTATTTATCTTCTTCATGGCACTTTATGACACTTTTTTTGTTTTCTTTACGTTTGGTTTGATTATTTTTTTTCTTTCTTAACTATTATGTTATCTCCATGAGATTGGGGCTTTGCACTATTCACTTCTGCCGCTTCGGTACTTAGAGTGTGACACATGGTAGATGCTCAATGAACATATATCGAAAGAATAATGAAAACAATGGATGTTAAAATTTACCTAAATAGAAAGAACTGTAGTTTGATACTTGGAATAGAAAATGGAAAGGCATAACAGATGTTTTAAAAACAAAATTCTTAGGTGAGATTTTAACACAGATCAGTGAGCAAAAATTATGGCAGAATGTGTTTAGCAATTACAGATATCTTAGATAACTGTTATGGCTAGCAATTAAAATGGGAATCATGACTGGATTTTGGTTTTATTATTTTCACATTTAAAATCAGTACATATTATGTTCTTATGTTGCAGGGTTTCTCAAAATTAGTTCCATAGAACTCTAGTTGTCCTAGATTCTTGATGAAAAAAAGTACTTCCTAGATAGATAAATCTGGAAAAGTCTACATCCTTTGCATTCTGTTCATTATTTCCTAAAATAAGCTTTTGCATATTAAATTTTATTAAGATGAAACACCCCTTTAGAAAAGAAAGGTGTTCGATTTTGATTAACCTAGAATTTTCCCCGTTGGTTCAACTCTGATCTGATAGCTGTTGAAGACATCTGTGGCAATGCCCAGAGAGTGTTGCATAGATAGATGCCCAGGAGGTGGGGGGGGGGCCGGGCGGGGGATGCTGGTGCAATGTTACTTGAATGATGTTCACTCTGATATTATAGATAAGAGTTTGTTTTCACTAAGCAAGAAAGAAAAGCATCTACTTATGTTTCCCCTATCTTGTCTTTCGTGTAAACTTCGTCCATTAACACTGACAACTGTGCTTTTCCTTGAAAGACTACTTATTTCACTTCTGTTTCCTCAACATCAACCCATAGTTTGTCAAACTAAAAACACAAGTAGAATTTCCTCTTGTAACAAGGAGCTTGTCGGATAGTTAAATAAGACCACACTGAAGTCAGTGTCAGAAGAAGTAATTGAGTGGTGTTCAAACCTGATCTCTGCCTCTTAGACTTTTGAATGCACCTGTCCAACTGGTGTTCTGTGACAGCGTTTTGTTAATGTTTACAACCATAAAGCTCCATGTTTGCAGATGCAGCTCTGGAGCCAGAGCAGTTTTTCCTCTAACTCCAGGCTGGATGGATTGCTTTCTTCTAAAACACAGCCAGGTACAGTGGCTCATGCCTGTAATCCCAGCACTTTGGGAGGCTGAGGCGGGTGAATCACTTGAGTTCAGGAATTTGAGACTAGCCTGGACAACATGGTGAAACTCCATCTCTACTAAAAATACAAAAATTAGCCAGGCGTGGTGGCACATGCCTGTAATCCCAGCTACTCAGGAGGCTGAGGCAGGAGAAAGGCTGGAACTCGGGAGGTGGAGGTTGCAGTGAGCAGAGAGGGATGCACCAGCCTGGGTGATAGAGAGAGACGCCAACTCAAAACAAAAGAAAAAAACAAAAGCTTTCTTTTCCTGTAAGAATTTCTGAAATATAATATCACTGTCTTTCTTTTAAATATAACTAATGTGTGTGATAGTAAAATACATTCTTTACTGAGATATTTTCTTAACCTAGACTTTTTCACTTTTTTTGTAAAATATTTATTCCCGAGGAATTACATCCAGCTTCATCTTGTTTTCAGGGTACAAAATTTCTTCACATTTATTTTTGTATTAAAGCCACAACATTCAGTAAGGTCACTTTTGCTATTTTTTTCAGTCTTAGTGGTGACAAGTTAAGGTTCATATGTTTGTTTAGCTGTGAAGGTGGCAGAACAGGAATCTGAACCCAAGTCTTTTCATTTTATAACTTTTGCTATATCCCAGGGTTGCCTGTATAAATAATATCTAATCGGTTGCTTAATGTCTTATGCTGTTTTAATCGCACAACATAGCAGCCATTTTTTTTAAGAAGTTTTCCGTGAATAATTTGGGTTTTTTGTTTTGTTTTTTTAATTGCTTAGGGTTGGTGCAAATGTACAGTTTTCTTGTGAGGACAATTATGTGCTTCAGGGATCAAAAAGCATCACCTGTCAGAGAGTCACAGAGACACTGGCTGCTTGGAGTGACCACCGACCCATCTGCCGAGGTAAGGCACCTGTGATGGGCAAAGCCTGGATTACCTCTTTCATTAGGCTTGGCATTTTTTTTTTTCTGAATACAAAATTTAACCATGAAGCATTGTCTATAGGCAGAGCAGAACTTGGTAGTAATGTATGTTTTCATAGTGAGGTGGGTAATAACAGAAATCGTTCCTTGGAGTTTGTTAAGAGGCAAACATTTCCAATAATATTTTTGTGTTTTACATTTGTGGACAGATGTGAGCAAAGCCACACATGCTGAGTATAATTTGGTATCTACCTATACACATACACGCAGTGTGGATGTGTGTGAATACATGTTACACAATCGGACCTGCCAGAAAGGTTTCTGTGCACCCTGCACACCAAAAAATGTTCACTTTCCCATTGCAGTAGGTTGATTTTTTTAGGTATTGACTATATGAGTGATAAAAGGAATTATTAGCTTGATTCCAAATCATCGTTATATTAATAAATGATCTTTAATCTCTAACATAGTTAGCAGAGTAAAATATTTATCATTATTTTCATTATCATTTTCAAATAAAATGTATGAAGTCTGCAAAGTTTAAATTATTTATTTGTTACTGTTATGAAGTATATACAGATTCCATCCACAATTACAGAAATCACATAGAAAACAGAAGAAAATGACTATGGTTGTTTTAAAATGAACAATAATAACCTAGTACAAAAGACAAAAATCATTATATATTTTGAAAACAGTCAATTCACCAAGTAGATATAACAATTACAAACATACACACACGCACACACACACACACACATAAAAGATAAGAATCCCTAAATATATGAACACGCACTGACAGTACTGAAGGGAGAAATAGATGGCTCTGTAATGGTAGGCTTCAGTACTCCACTTTCAATAACTGATAAAAAAGCAAGACAGAAGATCAAAAAAGAAACAGGCTGTCAAAAAAAAATTAACAATTATAATAATAAAACTAAAGACAAGCTAGGTTTGGTGGTTTTATTTTGACTTTTGGTCATAAAAGGATTTCTGTAAACTGGTAGTTTTGGAAGGAAAAGCTGCAGTTTGACTAAAAAGAAAAGCTTCATGTATAAGAGTAACTTTATAGTCTTTTTCATGTGAACAGACTTTTAAGCACTTTAGTTATAAGGAGGTATGAGAAGCACAGTGTCATTGCAGCCTGTGAAATTAACTAGTTGCCAACCATGTCGCTATCTTCACCTAAGCTAAGAACACTCTTTGGCAGCATTTGCTGTATTGTACCTGGTCCCTATAACCACTGGGGGTTGGTCACATCCAGGGGACGCAGCATTGCATCACCTGTCTGGACAGGAAGGGCAGGGTGGGTGTGTGGTCCAGCTGACAGCAAACCGTCACCTCTTAAATGGAGACCCTTTACCGAGAGTCAGCAAGCTCTCATCAAGGAAATGCACATGGCTATCTCCTCTTCTTTATGAGTACTTTGATTGTGCATTTTTCAATTCTAAAATACGATCATTAAGCACGTCAAAGAACCATGCTAAAATTCATGTTCTTTTTAGGGCTGGTGATGCACACTAGGGCTGGTGATGCACAAGCCTCCCAGTTATACATGAGGACCTAGTCACATGGATTATTTTTCCTTTGGGGAAAGAACTTCCTTCAATAGTTTTCTTGCTCTTATATACCAGAAATAGACTTCATTATTTTTAAAGTTCACTTTAGGCAAATAGTAAAATGTGCCTTCTTTTAAATTTGTTACTTTAAAATCAATATTTTAGGGTAACATAAATATTTGCCTTTTTATTGTTTGATTTTATATGTTAATCTATGGTATTTTCTTTCTCGGCCCTGACTGTCATCTTAATCTCAAAGCACTTTCTCAGTATCCTCTCCCAGACATATAACACACGCAGAGGTGCTTATCTCTTAGGAAGCAGCTGCTCCATCCAGGCTGAAGGTGGAGGCCTTTTTCCCACCCTCCTCAACCCCCCAACTACTCACACTTAGAAATAATTAGAAGAGGATTCTTTTTGGTTTCCTGTTCTCACAGGTTCAAATGTCCCTCTTGATCATATTTTGGAAGAGAACACCTATTCCACAGGGTCTCTCTTGTTTCGTGTGTTTGGTTTGGTTTTCTGGAAAAGTTACTAGCAATCACCAAGACCCTGCCTCTTCCTTTCAGCTCCCCGGGAAAAGAATGCCTGGCTTTATTCATCTTCTGTCCTCATGGATGAGTCCCTTGTTTTGCTTAAGTTAGATATACCTTGATCATCACTGAATAGTTCTTTAGTTCTTATTAAATTTATTAGAAGTAATTAAATTAGTTATTGATTTAATCAATTTAAATGGATTACTTCTAATAAATTTAATAAGAGCTAAAAATGTATCTGAAGTAATAAACATAATTTATTTTTCTGAAATAGTAACTTACAGTGCTGGTGATAATTCCTAAGAAAGTGTTTTCATTGTGGATGGGTTTTACTAGTTTGACTCAGTTAGATAAAGGCCACACCTTCACGTATTTATGAGATAATCTTTTATCCGTCTTGGACTACTGCTGAGACTCCTGCTGAGACAATGCTCCTGAGCTTTCTGGCTGCATCAGTTAATAAGATTGGTAAGAAACCTTCAATTTCTTAAAAAGGTATTCTTTCTGGGACGTATTACTTGAATCCTGACCTTACAGTCATTCTGAGGTTTTGGGGAATGGCTGTGCAGCCACACAGTCAGCTTTTCCTGTCTAGAATGCTTGTGCAGCTGTCACTTCCAAATTTCAGTTTCTTTGACCATCTGGAGAGGCTGAGAAGCTTCAAAATTACCCAGCGCAGATTCCTTTTTTTTTTTTTTTTTTGACAGTTCTCCCCTCGGTTCATGTGTTTCCTATCATGTTTTAATGTAAGTGGCAAGCAGAAATCAAGTGGCCTCTTAACACATGGCCTGGAAATCTCCTCAGCCGTCCCTCTGTGTTTGTCACTGAAAGCCCTGCTTCCCACCTAATCACGGAACCACTTCTGCTAAGCTTCTGCCACCTCTTTCAGTTTCCAGTAACGTCTCTCACTCTTCCCGCATCCCTCCAAGAGTACCTTTACAAGATAGATCTCTACTGGCAGTCTATTGGAGGAAACTGAGGCTTTCTCTATCACGCTCCCCAAAACTCTTGCAGCTCAGACCCACTACCCGGTTCCACAGCCGTGCCCACATTTGCTTCAGCAACACCCCATATCCAAGCACCTGACTCTGTGAGGAAAAGTTCATGCAGAGAAGCAAATCCACTAGGATGGAGACAAATGTGTGGGCTTAGATCAGCAAACTGGCTCACAGGGTTGGCAGGGCTGTCTTTGCATCTGAATTCCGAAAGACAGGCTGTCAGGAAGCAAAGATAGGGATCAGGCTAGGCTCCCTGGCGACGGGTCAAAGCTTCTGTCCACAGGCAGGAGTCTCTCTGTAAGAGAAATTCTAAGCCCTCTTTGAAGAATTCCCAACTGATTACGTAAAGGCCAGACAGAATGATCTCCTTAATTTAAGGTCAATTGATAAGGGACAATAATCATGCTTCCAGAATCCCTTCACAGGAGCACCTAAAGTTAGTGCTGGATTCAGTAACTGGGAAAAGGTATGTCTTTATTTTCCAAAATATGTATGTGATTTTGAAATATTTAGTCGCCAGACTAAAAAGGTAAAGAGAAACAGGTGAATTTAATTGTAATAACATTTTATTTAACCCCAGTACTCCCAAATATTATGTTAACATACAGTCAATACAAATGTGACAATGAGATGTTTTATATATTTTCTTTTTTTATACTGTATTTTGGAAATACAGTGTGCATTTTATACTTAGAGCATAGCTCATCTCACACCAGCCACATTTCAGGTGCTCAGCACAAGTCTAGACATTTACAATCATGATTTTCTTCATCACTATTCATAGGCCTCAACACACTTGTAGTTGTGAAGAGGAGAAATGAGCCCAGTGAGTTGTGCCTCATTTCCTGGCTGGCGTCCCTCTGTAGAACACTCTTTCTTCAGTTAAAACCTGTAAGTTCTGCAACCTCTGCTGCCCAGGTTCAAGCAATTCTCTTGCCTCAGGCTCCCAAGTAGCTGGGATTACAGGCACCTGCCACTGGGCCTGGTTAATTTTTGTATTTTTAGTAGAGATGGGATTTCACCATCTTGCCTGGCTGGTCTTGAACTTCTGACCTCGTGATCCACTTGCCTCAGCCTCCCAAAGTGCTGGGATTACGGGCATGAGCCACTGCACCCGGTTACCATTCACTCTCTTAAGTAGCGTCTCAATTTTCTTCTAATAACTGACTTATCCGTTAGAGAAAATCTGAAAAACATTTATAAAAGTGAAGCTTTTATAACTATTTCTATAAAAAGATAGCGTTAGATATCTAAAATGTCCAGGAAAATGGACAAATGCTACCTAAAACAGACTATAGGAATCATTCTTTGCCATTGACAGTTTCCGTACAGCAAGGGCCATTTTCCAAGTTCATTTGTCACTCTGTCATTACCATAAAAAATAGTATCTAAAAACACAGCATCGACTGGATACAGTGGCTAGCACCTGTAATTGCAGCACTTTGGGAGGCCAAGGCAGGCAGAACACATGAGGTCAGGAGTTCAAGACCAGCCTGGCCAACATAGTGAAACTCCATTTCTACTAAAAATACAAAAATTAGCTGGATGTGCTGGTGCATGACTGTAATCCCAACTACTTGGGATGCTGAGGCAGGAGAATCACTTGAACCCAGAAGGTGGAGGTTGCAGTGAGCAGAGATTGCACCACTGTACTCTAGCCTGGGGTCAAGAGCAAAACTCCATCTCAAAAAAAAAAAGACAGCAATAGACAGCATCATAGTTTTAGATTTTTCCTGATTCATTCTTAGCCTCTAAAGGAGGCCTAATAATGATCATTTGTGCCACGTATTCTAAACTCAACCAACTATCAAATACAATAAAGTGCCCCTGGTTTGAACATCCTGCCCGTTCTGAGCATAAAGCTCTTCCAGCGAGGTGAGTCAAGGAATGACTGACTCTCAAGGTTACTTTTTCATGAAGGGTCTCTGACTCTGAAGTAATTATCATGCCTTGTCTGGAGCAGGAATATCTGATGGAAGCATTTGATAAATTGCAGTGAGTCAGAAGTGATCCTTCCATCTGGAGGCTGGTGTGGTTAGCCAATGCTTACATTAGCTAATTAGCTCTGAGAAGTGGGGGAACATTACCTTTTCTTCCTGTTACCAAACAGATGAATGGTTGTCAGAGCTCAGTAATTATACAAGTGATTTTGTTTGAAATTACACTTACTTCATTTAGGAATATGAAAACAACCATTATGATTTTTTGCCGGGTAAAACATTATGAGCTGTTCAAAACTGTATGAGTATCTTTAACTGGCAGTAGATTTTTAAAATAAGCAAACAAAATGAAGACAAGAGTGTATCACTCTGTTTTTTTAAAGTAAAACTTTGAGGCTGGTACTTCATTCCATCAGTTTTTAGGGGCGATTCATGGAGAGAACTTCCTTTAATGCTAATACACTTTGAACTATAGAGTTAATATTTTGAGTTGCTCCCTGAGTTGAAAACCTCTCTAAGAAAAATCAAGTATTATTGGCAGCTGGAACTGTGGTTATATGGAAGCTAATTGGAGCCAGCCAGAGTCCGGGAATAAAGTTATTATTACTACCTTAGAGTTTCAGATTAGGTTAGCTAAAAATTATTCTTAATTTATGAACTCATCATTTACCAAAAACTTTTACAGCTTTTTCTTTTCTATTCGTGTTTTCTGTGCATGTAGAAATGACCTTTTAAAAAGTAGTAAAAAGATCATTTATCTCAAAAGATGACCCTTCATTCTACCAGGTGACAGAACCAGTGTCAGTGTCAGGAGAATATTTTATGTACTGATTATTTGATCAGGTGGCCACTATCTCAGAAATTTAGAGAGACAAATACAGGGTTAACTTGTTAATTCCTGTGAATTTGGAGAAATTTCTGTTGTTGTTTCTAGACTCCTGGAGCTGTATAGTTTTTATCTGAAGGTCACCTGGGAGAAAATACATTTTTCTCCTTATTATTTTTACTAAGTTATTGGCAATAATATAGTTTTTTATCTTATACTACTCTCATGTTCTATTGACATAAAATTACCTGAAAGCTAACCTTAAGTTGGTGCTAATTACATTCGTAAAGCATTCCAGGGGTGCTTCTCTCTCAGGATTCTTGCCTTAGGTTTTCCCTCTCTGGAACATCCATTCTCTCCTAGATATCCATGTGACTGTCCATTTATGCCTCTCATCAAATAATCTGAACCCACATCCTCCCGTAACCACCTCTTACACAGCAAGCCTTCTCACTTTACACATCTTTTATCTGCCTTTCTTCAAAGCTGTTTTCTCCTTCCGATATTATATGTCCATATGTTTCTTGTGTTTCTTTGTTAATTTCCTGATGAAGACAAGAAACTTAGTTTTATTCTCTCTCCCCCGTACCCTCAATATTCAACTCATAATGAGTACTGCATGTATGCTGCTGCTTTTTCTTTTTTTTTTTTTTTTTTTTTTTTTTTTTTGATAACAGAGTCTCCCTCTGTTACCCAGGCTAAAATATAGCAGCAGTCTCGGTTCACTACAACCACTGCCTCCTGGGCTCTAGTGTTTCTTCTGTCTCAGCCTCTGGAGTAGCTGGGATTACAGGCACCTGCCACCACGCCCAGCTATTTTTTGTATTTTTAGTAGAGACGGAGTTTCACCATGTTGGCCAGGCTGGTCTCAAACTCCCAATCTCAGGTAATCCACCCGCCTCTGCCTCCCAAAGTGTTGGGATTACAGGCATGAGCCACCTTACCCAGCCATGCTGTGATTGTCAGGCCATGTACTAAATGCTTTATTTTTTATTATTTTTTTTTAGAGACAGAGTCTTGCTCTGTCACTTAGGCTAGAGTGGTACAGTGGCAGGATCTTGGCTCACTGCAACCTCTGCTTTCCAGGTTTAAGCAGTTCTCCTGCCTCAACCTCCTGAGTAGCTGGGAATACAGGTGCCCACCATGGCGCCTGGCTAATTTTTACAGAGACAGGGTTTCAGCATCTTGGCCAGGCTGGTCTTAAATTCATGACCTGATGATCCACCCGCCTTGGCCTCCCAAAGTGCTGGTATTACAGGCGTGAGCCACCACGCCCAGCTATTGTCTTCTTTTATTCAGTCCTCAGAGCAATCATAAGTGGAGTTATGACTATGATTCTAATTAAATAAGCTGAGTGGCTTAAAATTAGAAAGCTGTTGAGACAGCTACTGACAACCTAAGCCAGGCCCGGAACACAGGTGTGGTGAATGAAAGGAAGTTCTTAGCCTCTGTGACATATTATCTTCATTATGGTTGACAATCTGGACATAAAATTTATGCTGGCTAAAAATGTTTTCCCCTAAAAACATAGGAGAAATAGACTATTCAATATAATTATTAATTTTCTTTTAAAAAAAATTCTAATGTGAATCCTGAAATGTCACTAATTTAATTAATTGAATGTTTCTTCTTTCAAGTAATTTGATTGAGAAGTTACTATAGAACTATGAGATTTCCTGGAACTGCATTTTAATAAACAAATAAGTTATTACTTTATATTAAGATGAATTACATGAAACAAACCTATTTAATACTTAATGAATATCCATTGATTAATGGATAAATGGCATGCATTGGCATCCAAAACTGGCTAGTTTTCTTCTCCCTTTCCACTTTCCCTCCTGACATATTATAGTTCCAATTTATCATTCTGTGAATTCTGGTTTTATTGGGGAGACAGAAAAGATGTAAGTGACATTTGAGTTTACAAGTTTGGAAAACTGTTAAGAAAGTAACATCAGGTGTACATTAGGTCACAGTTATTATCCAGGCACATTTATCAAGCATGTCAGTGAATTTTACTCTCTATTAGATGTTATATTTCCAAGAGACAAGGCCTTTGCAAGAGTAGAAAGAGGCATTCTACTATAATTTGTATTGTAGTTACTTAATTATGCTGTCTAATCACATTTTGCTGACTAATTGAATGCCTGTTTAGTAAGGGAAGTGAGGAAGTTTCCCTGCCTCCAAGGATGCTGTGAAATTGTCCAGTCACAGTCAGGACAGTTTCCCTGGGCTGTCTCCCGTGAGAGGAACTGCCTAATCTGTTCTTTGCATGAAGTGAAAAAACAGCAGAATCCATGAGTGAGGAAAGAGGCAGATAATAAACCTTCAGATGTCTAAGTTTCTGAGTCAGATCCTATGGCATTTTTTCATGAATTCCCAGAACATCGGACAAATTCCTATTCAAATAGAGCCCCCAACAGGTGACAAATCAACACTGATACGGTTTTTAGATAAGATGATGGTGGCTATCTGCTTCCTTTGCAAGGGCCTTCCTCCATTGCTGAGATTTTTTTGACAGGCATTTATTCTTCCTGGCTTGTAGGCTGCTGCGTCCTTGCCCGTCTGACTAGAGGATCTCTAAGGGAGGACAGCAGATAGCCCCAACAGGTCATCCCCAGAGCTCCCTGACCAAGGACACTCACTCATTGGATCTGCTCAGTATGAAGCTCTGTGTCATTTCTTCTTTCTCAGCCTGTTCCATTTTCTTCTCTAGCGCTTCCTTTTTTTTTTTTTTTTCCCCCAAATACCAAATTTTTAAAAGTTTAACATATGGTAGTCATGAGAAATCATACCCTCTGGTGCTGGAAGCTGACGGAGGAGGAAGACGTGGGTGTGCTACACGGAGGACTGTATGTTGGCTCTTCTCTCTCCACTATGAAATTCAGAGAAATTAATGTATCTTTTCCTGGCCCAGGTAATAAGGTTAGCCGCAGGATACCTAGAGGACAACAGACACTCTGTTCATCACCATGTGGACATCAGCTGGTGGAAATCACAGTAGCTCAAACCACAGGATGGTTGTTTAATAAGGACTCTACACATGCATGGTTGAACTTGCAGTAGTTGCCAGTTGAAAAACTGAGAGTAATTCTGGCTAGCAGAAAACCCCAGATGCAAGGACGCAGTAACTAAATGAATCCTAACAAGCAGGATAAGGGGCACATCATCAGATGGTAAAGAAACAGCCGATTAGGTTGGAGAAGATTTAGAAAGGCAAAGAGTGAGAAAGTAGCACAAGCTTTCCACAATGTCCTAAGAAGGAGGGTTAGAATTACATAATTACAGTCAGATTCTGTGACTTACGGCTGTTACTCCTATTGAGGAGCTACACCAATTTGTATTGAGGAAACTATCAAATGCTAAAAATTGTTCTAATTGCCAATGTTAGACAAGTGAACAAAGCAGACACAAATCTCTGGCCTGAACATTCCCAATTTTCATTTCAGATGACCATTTTGATGGCCTAATTAAAAATATAGCCAAAAATAAATAATTTGTTATTCAAATATGTTGCAAAGATGGAGAGATTTTTTAAAAAATTTAAAAAAGAAACATTATGAGTTAATTTGAAAACTTTTGGTTAAGAATGTCTCTGAAGGAAGTGCATCCATGACTTGTTTTCTGTGAAACTCAGTACTTCATAGGCTTCAAAATGTGGTGGATGGGCTGGTTTCCTACGCATATTTTACTAAAAGTTACTTCACAAATAAAACATAATGCATGAGATGCATTTCATGAAATGCTGGTAGCCAATTTTAATAAGTCAAGTGAAGGGCCAGCTTCAAAGCAGCCACCTGGGACACAAAGCCATGGGTGGGGCCAGCTTTAGAGACCCTTCCAGGAGGGAACATCTGGGCCAATGGCAGGCTGTCCTCATTCTCAGTGGGACTGTGACAAATGACTTTCCCTCTGCAAATATTTTTCAAGTGCACTTTATTAAGAGCTTGAAATGCATACTGACAATGGCAATATGATTACACTGATTCACAATTAAATCAACAAATATTTATAAACACTACATGATGCTTATAATAGTCATTAATTATGAATTGTTACAAAGTAGGAAAATGTAACATAAAGGTACAACTCAGATCTCATTATCATTTTTTCCCTAAGATTTTCTAATTGGATAATGTTAATATTAGAGGGCTTTAAGAAGATTTCACATCTAAAGTTTTTGATCCTGAGAACAATGCATTAAAAACAGACTCATTAGAGAGTGAGATATTAGCATATAGGATGGTCCATGTTTTCATTCAGTCCTTTGTCCAGTGACCTTTAGACCCATGACTCACCTACTGAGTTTTGAAAACTCAGGTATGTTTTACCCATTTTTTTTTTCAATTTGGACAGTAAATGCCTATATTTTAAAAGTTAATTTTAACACACTTATCAATGTAGAATAGGTCAGTTTTAGCTAATTATTTCCATAGCAAGTAGGAAGCAACTGAACAGTTGTCTCAAGTCACGGTGCCCCATTTTCACATGTCAGGGACTACAAGCATTGTATACAGTGCTGAGGAGGTAAATGCAGAATGCATACTGTTGCTAAGGTCAGGGAATGCATAACCTTTTAGGAGAGAGATCTCAGATGAATAGTCATGGTCAATTAAAGAAGTATTATGAGGAACAGGCATAATTTATTCTTACTATATTGGCATAAATGGAAGAGAGACATGTCTAGCTCTGGAGGCCCTTTGGAAAACCTGGGTTCTGTGGTGGCTTCTCTTCCCCCCACAAAGTAGCCCTTGTAAAAGTCAGAAGTCCTGTTCTGCTGAGTTTTCTAGCTCTGTCTCCTAGAACAGTAACTGACCTGAAGAAAGGGTTAAGCCCACCGGAGAAAAAATAAAGGATGAGCTATGGTGAGAATCCTTCCTATGAAATGTTTTCATCAGTTTGTGTGATAGGATATCTTAGGAAAATGAAGCAAAAGTTCTCTTACGTTAATTTCTTCTTGTGAAATTAGTTTCTTCTGCTCCTTTCTCAAACCCAGTTTAAATTATTGTTAAAACCAGAGTCTACGCTGACATTATATTTCTAAAATATGTCTATTGATTTGAAAAAAACTTCTTTCTTAAAGTGGAGGTTTATTAAATTATTTTTATATTCCAGACTAAATTGTATATAGTTGATTATGCACTTTCTATGCTTCACTTAGTCTTTCAACTTTTAGCTATTTTCTTTATTTTTAAAGTCATCATTCCTATTTTCTTTCTTAAAACTTGAAATAACATTTTAAGTTCCTTTTAGCATTGTGCTGTAAAGAAATTTTATAGTTTATTGTAGAATAGGAACTAAAGCTCGAAAGTGACTTTGAAGATCATCTGCTCCAGAATCCTCTTTTAAAGTGGAAAAGACATTATTCGAGGTCACACAGTGTAAGACGTAGCTGAGATGGTAACTCTGGTTGAATTCCACTGGACACTGTGTTTTTCCGTCTATCTTATTGCAGTCATGCACAATTAGGTGTGTATGGAAACTCTCTTAACAAGATTTTCATGAAAATTCTCGCTGAGTCACAATGGGATTTGAAATGCACTGCTTTGATACTGACAATACTCATGGTGCTATCATCTGTTAGATCCTTTGGCCAGTAGAAAGGCCTTTGGAAATCGTACAATGCTCCAGCATAACCCTGCAGGTACCAAACAAAGGTACTGGCAGCTGAGCAACCCACTTGCTCATTGGAGTCCATGTACCAATTGGAGTCCATGTACCAACTGGAATCCATGCACCATTTTTTTTTTTACTGTGATTAGATAATAGCTATCTTGAAATTTGCCATGAATGTTATGTCTTTACCATATTGACAAAATGATGTAGGAAATAACCTCGTTTCTCTGTGTTTTCAGCTAGAACATGTGGATCCAATCTGCGTGGGCCCAGTGGCATCATTACTTCCCCTAATTATCCAGTTCAGTATGAAGATAATGCACACTGTGTGTGGGTCATCACCACCACCGACCCAGACAAGGTAAGGCTCCACCTCCAACCCCTGTGGTTCATAAACGCCACACTCTTGACAGGATCTACTTTTGAAGCAAACACCCTGGCAAATGCCGTCCATCCTCATACTTCACTGTTGGAATTTAAAAGTTTCTGCCACCTTATGTGTCTAGACACTGCATTCATTCCAGAGCAGCCTGAGATTCAGATACAAAGTGAATATTCTCAGTGTGGCCCCATTTACTGTTTCTGCAGCTAAAGTCTATGTTCCTCCTTCACATTTCATAGTACTCTCCCTTATGTCTTATAAGACTCAGGTCTTGTCCACTATATCACAAGCTTTCTTAAACACCACAGTATTTATGAATAGTACAACTAAGTGTTGGAAATGCTCCTACTATACTCAGACACAAAAATACTGCCTTTTGGCCAGGCACAGTGGCTCATGCCTGTAATCCCAGCACTTCGGGAGGCTGAAGTGGGTAGATCACTTGAGGGCACTAATTCAAAAACTAGCCTGGTCAACATGGTGAAACCCTGTCTCTACTAAAAAAAAAGCAAAACATTAGCTGGGCGTCATGGCAGGTCCCAATATTTGCCAATCCCAGCTACTCTGGAGCCTGAGGCAGGGGAAGTGATTGAACCCCAGAGGTGGAGCTTGAAGTGAACCAAGATCCTGTCACTGCACTCCAGCCTGTGTGACAGAACAAGACTATTTTTTTTTTTTTTTTTTGAGACAGAGTCTCACTCAGTCACCAGGCACCAGGCTGGAGTGCAGTGGTGCGACCTCGGCTCACTGCAACCTCCGCCGCCCAGGTTCAAGCAATTCTCCTGCCTCTGCCTCCCGAGTAGCTGGGACTACAGGGGCGCGCCACCACACCCAGCTAATTTTTTTGTTTTTTTAGTAGAGATGGGGTTTCACCATATTGACCAGGATGGTCTCGATCTCTTGACCTCATGATCCGCTATATGTTTTTCAAGAATTAAACATCTGAGCTCGTTTTCCTATTTCTTATCTTAAATACTTTGTATAGAATATATATTTTCCTCCAGGAGAGTAAAAGAGGACAATACTATGTTATTTTTCTGTAAGTCTGCATATATAGTTTGCAATTATGTTATTACATTTTAAATCTTAGGATAAGAAATTGTATCCATAATCATGTTTCATTGGCTATCAAATGAATTTTCGTTAACTCCTTTTAAGTTCAATATAGATGCTTGCCAGTGGGAAGAAACAATAAGGTAGATCATCTACATATTGATTTGATTAAAAAAAAAAACTGTCAGGAAACTATTACAGGTATGAATTTCACTTAAAATACATAATATTAGAATATTTATAGTAATATTAAATTTACTGAGCCCCACTATTTGCCAATTATTGAGTTATTATCAACAGTTCTGTCTAAATAATCGTCTCATTTTTACATTTTATTAAAATATCTGTCTTATATCGTTTCCTCTCAAAGTTGTTGAGTACTGATTTTAGATGAAATCAGAGAAACGCTCTGATTTTAGATTCAGTAAAGTGTTCATTGCAGATGACTTTTGGTTTTAGTTGGCTTATTTTAGTCCGAAAATCTCACTTATTATTTATGTAAAAATACAAGCTTTAGTGAGCAGAGATGGGTAAAAATCCACGGCGCTGTAGGCTTTCTGAAACACTGAAGAATCTCTGGGCTGTCTTTGCTGTGACAAAAGCCTCCAAGTTTGATTCTGGTGTTTCTTAGTATGCTACAGCTGTGTTGTACACTGGGACATCAACTATAGTGGAACAAAGTTTGTTTTTTCTGCATGCTATTCAATGGTTTAGTTATTCCGTTTTTTTACCAAGAACCTACTATTTTTCAGTACTTGGAATCAACACTTTAGAAACCAGCTCTACCACTTACTAGTTGTATGAATTTGGGCAAGTTGTTTAACTTTCCTGGACCTCAGAGTCCTTATCTGTAAAGAGATATAGTAATAGCATTTACTTTAGAGAGTAGTTGTGAAAAACAACTAAATCCGCATGTTGCCTAAGTAAATGAAGTATCATTATCTATTATAAGCTGCTAATACTGATAGTGGTAACATAAACAAACACAAGATAAATAGGAAAAAGACCACTTATTAACAATTTATTAACTATTTACTAAGCCATCTCATTAATTTGCCTAACAGAAAGGAGTTTTATTTCAATCTGAATTAACATTATATAGTATATAACTAGTTTATAGATAATTATGATTAGTAGTTTCTCTATTTACACACTTTAAAATAATTAGAATATTCTGCTTGGTCTCCAGAACGTTAAATCGTATGATATTGAGAATTTAGAAAAGTTCTGAAGGTTAGGTAGTGGAACTTTACAAAGGAAATAGCAAAACAATTTAGTTTGTTTTAGGGGTATATTAGGTTTCTATAGGGGCTCAAAAGCAAGTATTTTATATTATAGGGATTGAGATGTGATAGAGACCAGAAGTATCTGATGGGGACATTTTAAAAACACAGAATTATGTTACTTCTGCAATTTGAGAGAAGGAACTCTTCTAGATTTTTTAAAAAGAAAATATAGCTGAAAGGAATTAAGTAGATCAAATCAAGGGAATAGGTTAGTTAACCTGCATATGTACCAGGTGGTTTTATGAGAGTTGCACAAATCCATCACAAATTTTAGAAGGGTGTGAAAGTTGAGATTACATAAAACTAGAAAAGCTGGGCAGGAGAAATACAGCAATAATGGGCTCTCCAGGGAGCACCTGCTGCCTGTGATGAGGCCGCATCAAGACCCTCTCCTGCCTGCCTCCCTGCTCTCAGCACCTTCACTGCCACAGAGCCTCAGCTGCTGCCCCAACTGCTCCTGGAATCTCCGGCTTTCTGCCCCAGGCTCTGCACTCAGAGCGTGCACACCCTGCCGGAGTCCTCTCCTCCTTCGGACACAGCCCCACCTGCAGTGAGACGGAGCTCCCACCACCCTTCCTGGCTGCAGAAAGAGTGCTCAAATGTGCCCCTTCAATGGGTCTCGCAGAAAACTCTGAGGTGAGTTCTCACCGCCCTGCTGCCATCCCTAGCAGGACATGGAGCCAAATGCCTGTATGGACACTGACTCAGTATCCCACTCACAGGTGGGACTTATTTCCATGCCCTTCTTTCACTATCTTGAAGTCAAATGAGTGGGCGGCCATCTAGCAAGGCTATGCTTTAGGGGGGATCCACGACGAGAGGAATATGAACACGCAGTAACACCACTGCTTCCTGTGGCCCTTTCTGCGGAGAGGAAGGAAGTGGCCCTCACAGCTTTTTGGAAGGAGACGTGGGAGGCAGACTTTGGAATCTAAAACGAACTTCAGATGAAAGATGATAAAATCTGGAACAGAGCAGACACCACGGAGAGATGCAGGGGAAATTACCCCGGGCTCGTCTCAGACGGAATCTCAGCAAGACTTGAGACCTTCCAGCACGGAGAGGGAGGAACACAGGAACCCCGAGCGCCGGGAGGGAGGAACCGGAAGACCCTGGGAGCACTCGCAGGGGGAACTTCCGGGGGAAGCTCAGGTGTTTCAGCTTTTTCCTGCCCCACTCTCCAGGGCAGAGAAGGCATTTCTCCTCGATTCTGCAGATGACTGCAACCCCCCGAGCCTTTAGTTCCAGATTTGGTCATGTTTGGCATAGAGATGGAATACATGTTTTCTAGAATTTGTCTCGCTGACTTCCTTCATACCTCATTGAGTCAAATGCCAGTGGTCCAATTCCCCAAGAGCCAAGGAAAGAAATATCTGGAAGCCAGGAAGAGAAGCCGATGGTTAGTGTGTGGTGGTGAGCAGTGATGTCTACCACATCCAGGTAAGAAAGACGCCAAGGAAAGAGGCTGCAATTCACACTAGTACATCTTTTGCTCTTATGGTGTGATTCAAATCTCACTATCTTCCTTTTACCTTACTTTTATGGCGTACAGCCATTAAAACTCATGGTGTATGTTCTTTGATTTCTTTTTTTTTTAATTGCATTTTAGGTTTTGGGGTACATGTGAAGAACATTCAAGGTTGTGGCATAGGTACACACATGGCAGTGTGATTTGCTGCCTTCCTTCCCATCACCTATATCTGGCATTTCTCCCCATACTATCTCTCCCCAGAATGTTCTTTGATATCTTAAAGTTGACTTTTAAACCTGTCCAAAGCATAAAATGACAAATAATGAATTTAGGCAGCTTGGGTTTATACAATTCTCTTCTCTCCTTTTAGAAGTTTCTTTTATCTTTGTGTACGCTTATGCAGATTTTGTATATATTTTATTGATTCTGAGGACTTAATAACTAATTAAATTTCAGTGATTTTGTGTTATATTGCTTCAGAAAATTTTTTGCCCATTGTAATTTATCTGGGAGAAATGTTCAAAGAAGAAACAAGTATTCCAGGTTGACATACCCGCACAACCATACTCTTAGCAGAGCGCCACTTAGACACCTGAAGGCATCTCAATTAAGCAGAATTAGCATCCAAATTAAGCAGCAGCCATTGCCATTAAGTATAATTAGGCTTAATTTGATTCCTTGGGAGACATTCCAAGTAAGTGGGTTTCTCAATTAAGTGCACGTTGATGAAAGTGTATTACGTATTGAACATAAGAGAAAAGAACAGTTACATAAAAGTTTCCAGTTAGTGACTCTTGCCAGAAGCACTGGTGGAGCATTTTGGATATGAAGAATTTGCCCACTTCAGTTTGTATGTTTGACCTGGTCTGCAAACTTTTAAGAAATAAGAGGACAGAAAACTAAAGTTTCCAGCACCAGTGATGGATTAGTCAGTACTCTCTTCTTTCTTGAAACATTTAATCCTCTCTTGATTTATGCTCTTTCCTAGTCTTATTTCGGCTTTTACTGTTGTATGACCAAGTGCCATGGGTCAGTTTATTGCAATTTATGTATATTTCCTAGTACAAAATAATTAATGGTGGAAGCTTAGCATATCTCCTAATAATGCACATGACATGTTATAATATCGTATATCAAGTCAAAAGTAACATGAAATATCCATCATTAGAAATCTAAAACTATTAGGAGAAACTATGTCATATCTTTTATGCAGGAAGTTATAAAATGAAAGTTCTCTCATGAAGATTCCTTTAGTGGAGAAGCAGATTTTTAAACAATTGCAACTGCTCATTCCAGGGTATTCTGGTAGAAAGTCAATGCAAGGAATATAGTAATATGATATTTATAAATATAATGTAGACACATTCGACAATGCAGCTATTTTCAGAACTCTTGATGAGTCCTGCAACCAGAATTCTTGAAAAGTAATGTATATTGTGAGATATGTGATACAGGAATTAAGATAAAATGCTCTCAAAAGTTTATCCCTGGGTCTCCATTGAAAAGATTAAATATGTAATGGAAGACCTACCTTCTACTGACTTATGTATAAATGTATGCATGCATGTTATGTATGTGTATATATGAAATAAGCACACACTTATATATACACATATGCAGTACACCAGCTGGAATGAGAGGTGAGTGTGTTCTAAGTTCAAAATTTCTGTTATATGGATCTCAAGTACATATATGGATACATGCGTAGATATATACACACACATTTTAAGTACATTCTGTGGTGACATAATTTCAGCAACTGATTCTAATTTGAGCTTATTGAATACTTTTGTTGCTATTAAAGCTCGTTAAAAACTCAATTTAAAAAACTCAAAACAGTGCATCTTATTGGTTTGTTTCTTGTTTACTCTTTTTTTCCAGTTTTATTGATGTATAACTGACAAAAAGTTAAGTAAATCAATAATATCAATATATTAAGTAAATCAATATTAAGTAAATCAGGTGAGTTCCCCACAAGTGCTGATACCTGTACAGTAATTGATGGGTTTCCATCTCTGGCTCCCATGGGGGAACCATCCTAAACATTGGGCACTCATGATGTGTGGAGGGGAGGAGAGTGATGAGGATAAGGAGTCCAACTCTATAAAGAGAAACTGGGTGTTCAAGAAGGGCAAGTTGCATAGGGCATGAGGAAGGGAGCAGAGAGATCAAGGAGGATGGGGTGAAAGGGTAGACATTCCAGAAATGAGGGGAGGAGAAATAACCCATTCTTTTGCACAGGTGCATTGCTTGGAAATATTGCCATAAAATAAGGCTGGGAATTTGAGCTGATACCAGATGATAGTTATTATAGACATTTTCTCTCTTTTCTTCTTCCTTTCCCTCCTGTTCCCTCTCCACTTCCCTCCCTCCCTCCCTCCCTTCCTTCCTTCCTTTGTTCATTTACTTTTTATGTCTTCATGTATATTTTTGTTTTATGATTTTTGAAACTTTTGCTTTGGGTTCATGGGTACGTGTGCAGATTTGTTATATAGGTTTTTATAGGGGTTCATGTGTCACGGAGGTTTGTTGTACAGATTATTTCATCACCCAGGTATTAAGCCTTGTACCCAATAGTTCTTTTTTTCTGGTCCTTTGCCTCCTCCCACCCTGCACCCTCCAGTAGCCTCTAGTGACTGTTACGTCCTTCTTTGTGTCCACGTATTCTCATCACTTGGTGCCCACTTACAAGTGAGAACATGCAGTATTTGTTTTTCTGTTCATGTGCTAGTTTGCTAATGATACTGGCCTCCAGCTTCATCCATATTCCTGCAAAGCACATGATCTTGTTCTTTTTGTATGGCTGCATAGTATTCCATGGTGTGCATGAACCACATTTTCTTTATCCAGTCTACCATCAATGGGCATTTAGGTTGATTCGGGATTTTACTATTGTGAATAGTGCTGCAGTGAACATACACCTGCATGTGTCTTTATGAAAGCAATTTATATTCCTTTGTATATGTATTTAGTAATGAGATTGCTGAGTCAAATGGTATTTCAGTCTTTAGGTCTCTGAGAAATCACCACACTGCTTTCCACAGAGGTTGAACTAATTTACACTCCCACCAACAGTGTATAAGTGTTCCTTTTTCTCCACAACATCTCCAGCATCTGTTTAATTTTGACTTTTTGATAATAGCCATTCCAACTGCTGTGAGATGGTATCTCATTGTGGTTTTGATTTCTGTTTCTCTAATCATTAGTGATGTTGAGCTTTCTTCATGTGCTTGTTAACTACATGTATGTCTTGCTTTGAAGAGTGTCCATATTTTGTCCACCTCTTAATGGGTTTTTTTTCTTGTGAGTTTATTAAAGTACTTTTTCAGTAACTCTTCACATCCTCTGTGGACAAGGGAGGAGGGGAGGATTGAGTGTCGTGTGGCTGAGTGCATGCACAGCACACTAGGAGGGGCTGGTGGAGGCATGGGAGGAGCATTCCAGTGGTCTCCAGAGCCAGACCTCAGTGCATCCTCTTCCTACCACCGACAGGGTGTGGGATTTGGAGGGCTATAAGTCCTGATCCCATTTGTATTTCCTTTTGTATTAATTGTATCCACCTTCAGGTTTTGTTGTGAGGAATATATAATCGATTTAAAGCACCTGGAATATTATCTGCCATATACTAAGTCCTCCATCTTCTTTTTATTCTTTTCCTCACCCCTTCCTCCTCCTCCTCCTCCTCCACCCTTTTTCCCCTCGCCCTCCTCTTCCTTCTACTCCTCCTTGTCTTCTCCGTTTTCTTCTCCTTCCCTTGTTGTCCTCCTCCTCTCCTTCTCCCCTCCATCTTTTCCCTTTCCTCCTTCTGCTTATTTTAAATGACGAGGGTCAGAAAGAGATTAATGGGGCCCTGTATGACAGGCAAAGAGTTTAAGTTTTATTCTCAAAGGAAATGGGGTATCAGAGTATTATATTTATGTAAGGAATGGCATTAGAATATGTATACATTGGGAAGATTGCTCTGCTTCAGTGATGGCACAAGACTGGAAGCAGGAAAATTCAGAGCCTTATTCTAACTATGAAAGATTATATGAACCTAAATCAGGATGCTTGCATGATGTTTGAGGGGGGAAAAAAAGCACATAATATATTAGAGAGATATCTCAGGGTTATGCAGTTAGTCACAGCAATTTGTATGTTTACGTTATACCTTTATTAATGAACAACTTCTAACATATAAAATAAAATAAGAATTGCTTTAAACTTAATGCTTGCAAGGAAATACTGTTATGTTTGTATCAGATCTGTTTTTGGGAAAGGAGCTTTAACTTATGATTCAATGGATTTTTTATAGAACTTGAAGTAACAAATTCAGAGATAAAGAAGAGGCATTCATTTGCATTTGAAGTATTTGAAGGTTAAGATAGAAATCTATGTTATATGTACTGATTTAAGACATTTTGAAATACAGTTGAAATAGATAGGGTTCAGTAGACTTTATTTACTTAACTAGGGGATTTATGGATTGGTGGAGAAGCAGAGATTAAACACACATCCATTTCCTACAACAGGGAAGGGAGCCTACCCCTCATTCTATCAGACATTTCCTAGTGCAAAGCCATGATGACTCTGCCTCACCTCCCTGTTAACTTTCCTCATGTGCCACTGGGGGAAGAAGGAAACCCAGCTAACTTGCTTTGACAGATCCCTTAGTTCATTTTGGCTATCATCATTAATTGTTTTTTGTTGTTGTTGTTAATCAGTTCAGGGGTACATGTGCAGGATGTGCAGGTTTGTTACATAGGGGAGTGTGTGCCATGGTGGTTTGCTGCACAGATCTTCCCATCACCTAGATATTAGGCCCAGCATTCCCTGGTTATTCATCATTAGTTTTGTGGTGTTGGCTCGTTATTGTGTCCTTGTTAACTCTCCAACATGTTTGTCTCTATGTGCCAGTCCTTTCATTGTCAGTGCCTTCCCCATTACCACTGCTTAATAGTTGCAACTTTTTTCATAAACTGAGTTTGGCTTTGGTGACTACTTCCTTCTCAAGCCTCTATCATCACCCTTTTCAAGATTGGTTGTGATTTTGTTTGTTTGTTTTTCTGCCACAGGGGCAACTACATTCTCCTCTTTCTGCTGAACTGATTTTTTATAAAACCCCAGTTCTTAAGTTTTGGAATTAAATTTGTTTATTTTTACTGCCGTCTCCTGGAACTGAGGAATAAAATAGAATACAAGGTGCATGCTTTTGATTTGCTTGCAAATATGAATAACACAGGCAGACAGACACACACAAACACGCACACACACACGCACACCCACACCAGCCCCTGCCCCTGCCTGCCCCCCACCTCTGCTGTGGAGCCAGCTTTTCTAGGAAGACTAATCCCTCATCAGTGTACAAGGTAAAATGTTAAAGAGGTAAAGAAGGCAGCACAGCTGTAGACAATAGACCTGCAACCATTTAGCAGATGAACATCTAGACTTGTGTAGGAGTTATTTATGAACACTGAGGAAGACAAAAAGAAAAAAATCCAGGTAACATCCTGGGAGAAGAGCTTACAGGAATTAATTATTGATTTTTTTCTAAATAAAAGTTTCTTAATTTAGAGAGAAGGGAAAAAATTCTAGTGTTCAATAGTGCAGTAGGAAAATTATAGTTAATGATAATTTATTTTATATTTCAAAATAGCTAGAAGAGAAAATTTCTAATCTTCCTAACACGAAGAAAGATATATGTTTGAAGTGATGGGTATCACAGTTACACTGTTTGAGCATCATATACATGTATCAAAGTATCACGTGTACCTCAAATATATACAACTGTGTTATATAAATAAGTAAAAGTAGTTTAAAAATTCAGACCTTTAATGATTGTGTGCCTAGGATATACCCAAAAAAATGAACGTTAGTGTTCATGACAAAAAGGTTAAAAAATGATTTTTGCTGGTTGAGGTGGAGTCTAGCTCTGTTGCCCAGGCTGGAGTGCAGTGGTGTGATCTCGGCTCACTGCATCCTCTACCTCTTGGTTCAAGTGATTCTCCTGTCTCAGCCTCCCAAGTAGCTGGGATTACAGGCGCCCACCACCATGCCCAGCTAATTTTTGTATTTTTAGTAGAGACGGGGTTTCACTGTGTTGGCCAGGCTGGTCTTGTACTCCTGACTTCATGATCTGCCTGCTTTGGCCTCCCAAAGTGCTGGGATTACAGGTGTGAGCCACCATGCCCGGCCAGGTTAAAAAATGGTTTCACTTGTTTGCTTTTGTTTTGTTTTCTATGAGTAAAGTGTGTGTGTATATGGTTTAAGATACAGAGCAGTGAAAATACCTATTTTCATTGGAGCTCAGTTATCTTTACAGCTCTTAGAGGTAGTCACTTTTTTTGCCTTTTAATATGTTACCTATTTGTTTTATGCATTTGAACTTTTTTTTTTTTACAATTTAAAAAATTTTTTTTAGTATTTTCCTTTTTAAAAAAAATTGTACTTTAGGCTCTGAGATACATCTGCAGATCATGCAAGATTGTTGCATAGTTACATTCATGGCAGTGTGGTTTGCTGCCTCCATCCCCCCATCACCTATACCTGACATTTCTCCCCATGTTATCCCTCCCCCAGGCCCCCGCAGTGGACCCCAGTGTATGATGCTCCCCTCCCTGTGTCCATGTGTTCTTATTGTTCGACATCCCCCTATGAGTGAGAACATGCCATCTTTGATTTTCTGTTCTTGTGTCAGTTTGCTGTGAATGATGGTTTCCAGGTTCATCCATGTCCCTACAAAGGACATGAACTCATTGTTTTTTATAGCTGCATAGTATTCCATGGTGTATATGTGCCACATTTTCTTTGTCCAGTCTATCATTGATGGGCATTTGGGTTGGTTCCAGGTCTTTGCTATTGTACACAGGACTGCAATGAACATGCGTATGCATGTGTCTCTATAATAGAACAATTTATAGTCCTTTGAGTATATACCCAGTAATGGGATTGCTGGGTCAAATGGAATTTCTCTTTCTAGATCCTTGAGGAATCACCATACTGTCTTATAATAGTAATTACATGTGTAAGAAAAACAAAGCAAAACCTTTTTTTATTCAGCAGTTTTTTAAATTTCGCCCTCTAAGGTAACTGGAAAAAATACGAGAAAAGTCACTAAAATCCTGGTTTGCGCAAAGCTGTGACTTTAGAAAGAAAATATTAGAAAATAAACAAATGCAACTAAATAAAAAATATTCACATGGTGCCAAATACATTAGGAGAATGAAATACGGTGGAGAAATAAATTTTTGACAATATTCATAAAATGAAGAAAAACTACAACCGTGTGTAATTCCTCCCATCCAGATCATGACCTAGCAAAGAATGACATAGTATTTTAAATGCCTTTACTTTCTTTTTTACTTAATGCTATCTTATGAACACAATTCTGTGCTGATGGAATGCAATTAAAAAATAATTACTAAATGGATGGATTTTATTTTTACTTTTAAGTTCAGGGGTACATGTGCAGATTTGTTACGTAGGTAAACTTGTGTCATGGGGATTTGTTATACAGATTATTTCATCACCCGGGAATTAAGTCTAGTGCCCACTAGTTGTTTTGCTTGATCCTCTTCCTCCTCCCACTGTCCACGCTCCAATAGGCTCCATATATTGTTATTTTAACCAATCACTTGTTTAACATATACGTCTTTGTGATTTTTTTATTATTAACTATAATAGTGTTTTTAAATTCCTGGTGGATACTTTTTTTCACAGACCCAGGATATTTGCCTTCAGAAAAATGTCTAGAAATAAAATTTTACTGAGCGAATACATAAGCGTATTAAGGGAAGATTTTAAGTGGGGAACTTTTGATTTTGCCAAGTAGGCTAAAGTAATTTCTGGATTGCTGTGGCACTCATCTGTGTTCAATCTTAATGTGTGTGTGTGTGTGTGTGTGTGCGCGTGTGCATGTGCATACATACATATGCCTGTGAATGTGTGTGTGTGCATGTGCAAGTGTGTGTATGTGTGTGTGTTTGCATATGTGTGTGTCCTGTTAATAATACGGAACAAGGTGCAGATGGAGGAAAGGAGGGCTCTCAAGTCTTTCCAGATTCTAAAACTGTCTCATCGGTTGATGTTTTGTAGCCTCTGTGCCACTAGACTTTTTTTAAGGAATATGATACAGATCTCTATTCTACATCATTTTAACATCTCACTTCATCTTTCCCCACCTACTACTACATTATTGAAAGAAGATTTTCGTTTCTTTTTTTGTTATATATATATTATTGCACTTTAGATTCTGGGGTACATGTGAAGAACTTGCTGGGCTGTTACATAGCTACATACATGGCAATGTGGTTTGCTAACTCCATCCTCGTCACCTCTATCTGGCATTTCTCCCCATATTATCCCTCCCCAACTCCCTACCCACCGCTGTCCCCCCAGGTACCCACCAACAGACCCCATTGTGTGACGCTCCCCTCCCTGTGTCCATGTGTTCTCATTGTTCAACGCCTGCCTGTGAGTGAGAACATGCCGTCTTTGATTTTCTGTTCTTGTGTCAGTTTGCTGAGAATGTTGGTTGCAGGTTCATCCATGTCCCTACAAAGGACATGAACTCATCATTTTTTATGGCTGCATAGTATTCCATGGTGTATATATGCCACATTTTCCCTGTCCAGTCTATCATGGATGGGCATTTGGGTTGGTTCCAGGTCTTTTCTGTTATAAACAGTGCTGAAATGAACATATGTGTGCATGTGTCTTTATAACAGAATGATTTATAATCTTTTGGATATATACCCAGTAATCGGATTGCTGTGTCAAATGGAATTTCTATTTCTAGGTCCTTGAGGAAGTGTCACATTGTCTTCCACAATGGTTGAACTAATTTATACTCCCATGAACAATGTAAAAGTGTTCCTATTTCTCTACATCCTCTCCAGCATCTGTTGTCTCCTGATTTTTTAATGATCGCCATTCTAACTGGCATGAGATGGTATCTCAATGTGGTTTTGATTTGCATTTCTCTAATGACCAGTGATGATGAACATTTTTTCATTAGTTTGTTGGCCTCATATGTCTTCTTTTGAAAAATGCCTGTTCATGTCCTTTGCCCAGTTTTCAGTGGATTTGTTTGTTTGTTTCTCGTAAATTTGTTTTAGTTCTTTGTAGATTCTGGGTATTAGCCCTTTGTCAGATGGGTAGATTGCAAAATTTTTTTCCCATTCTGTTGGTTGCCAGTTCACTCTAATGATTGTTTCTTTTGCTGTGCAGAAGCTGTGGAGTTTAATTAGATGCCATTTGTCTATTTTGGCTTTTGTTGTCAGTGCTTTTGGTGTTTTGGTCATAAAGTCCTTGCCTGTGCCTACGTCTTGAATGGTTTTGCCTGGGTTTTTTTCTAGGGTTTTTATGGTGTTAGGTCTTAAGTTTAACTATTTAATCCATCTGGAGTTAATTTTAGTGTAAGGTGTCAGGAAGGGGTCCAGTTTCTGCTTTCTGCACATGGCTAGCCAGTTTTCACAACACAATTGATGAAACAGGGAATCCTTTTCCCATTGCTTGTTTTTGTCAGGTTTGTCGAAGATTAGATGGTTGTAGATGTGTGGTGTTGTGTCTGAGGCCTCTGTTCTGTTCCATTGGTCTATATCTCTGTTGTGGTACCAGTACCATGCTGTCTTGATTACTGTAGCCTTGTAGTATAGTTTGAAGTGAGGTAGCGTGATGCATCCAGCTTTGTTCTTTTTGCTTAGAACTGACTTGGCTATGCGGGCTCCCTTCTGGTTCCATATAGTTTAAGGTGGTTTTTTCCAGTTCTCTGAAGAGGGTCATAGGTAGCTTGATGGGGATAGCATTGAATCTATAAATTACTTTGCGCAGTATGGCCATTTTCACAATATTGATTCTTCCTAACCATGAGAATGGAATGTTTCGCCATCTGTTTGTGTCCTCTCTTATTTCCTTGAGCAGTGGTTTGTAGTTCTCCTTGAAGAGGTCCTTTACATCTTTTGTTAGTTGTGTTCCTATGTATTTTATTCTCTTTGTAGCAATTGTGAATGGCAGTTCATTCTTGATTTGGCTCTCTTTAAGTCTGTTATTGGTGTATAGGAATGCTTGTGATTTCTGCACATGGATTTTGTATCCTGAGACTTTGCTGAAGTTGCTTTTCAGTTTAAGGGGATTTTGGGCTGAGACAATGGGGTCTTCTAAATATATAATCATGTCTTATGCAAATACAGACAAAATGACTTCCTTATTTCCTCATTGAATACCCTTTATTTCTTTCTCTTGCCTTATTACTCTGGCTAGAACTACCAATACTATATTGAACAGGAGTGGTGAGAGAGCATCCTTGTCTGGTGCCAGATTTCAGAGGGAATGCTTCCCGGTTTTGCCCATTCAGTATGATATTGGCTGTGCGTTTGTTTTAAATAGCTTTTATTATTTTGAGATACGTTCCTTTGATACCTAGTTTATTGAGAGTTTTTAGCATAAAGTACTGTTGAATTTTGTCTAAAGCCTTCTCTGCATCTATTGAGATAATTATGTGGTTTTTGTGTTTGGTTCTGTTTATGTGGTGAATTACGTTTATAGACTTGCGTATGTTGAACCAGCATTGCATCCCTAGGATAAGGCCTTCTTGAATGTGATGGACAAGCTTTTTGATGTGCTGTTGCAATCCATTTGCCAGTATTTGATTGAAGATTTTTGCATCTATGTTCATCATGGATATTGGCCTGAAGATTTCTTTTCTTGAGTCTCTGCCGGGTTTTGGTATCAGGATGATGTTGGTCTCATAAAATGATCTGGGAAGGATACCTTTTTTTTGTATTGTTTGGAATAGTTTCAGAAGGAATGCTACCAGCTCCTCTTTGAATGTCTGATAGAATTTCGCTGTGAACCCATCTGGATCTGGGCTTTTTCTGGTGGATAGGCTATTAATTGCTACCTCAGCTTTAGCCCTTGTTATTGATCTATTCAGGGTTTTGACTTCTTCCTGGTTTTGGCTTAGGAGGGTGCAAGTGTCTGGGAATTTATCCATTTCTTCCAGGTTTACTGGCTTATATGCATAGCATTGTTTCTAGTAATCTCTGATTGTAGTTTGTATTTCTGTGGAATCGAACAATAAAGGTGATGTCCCCTTTATTGTTCTTTATTGCATCTATTTGATTCTTCTCTCTTTTCTTTTTTATTAATCTGGCCAGCGGACTCTCTATTTTGTTGATCTTTTCAAAAAACCAGCTCCTGGATTTATTAATTTTTTAAAGGGATTTTTGTGTCTCTATCTCCTTCAGTTCTGCTCTGATCTTAGTTATTTCTTGTCTTCTGCTAGCTTTTGAGATTTTTTGATCTTGCTCCTCTAACTCTTTCAATTTTGATTATAGGGTGTCAATTTTAGATATTTCCTTGTTTCTCGTGTGGGCATTTATTGCTATAAATTTTCCTCTAGTCACTGCTTTAAATGTGTCCCAGAGATTCTGGAACGTTGTGTCTTCATTCTTGTTGGTTTCAAAGAACATGTTTGTTTCTGCCTTCATTTCATTGTTTATCCAGCCAACATTCAAGAGCCAGTTGTTCAGTTTCCATGAAGTTGTGTGGGTTCTGAGTTAGTTTCTTGATCCTGAGTTCTAATTTGATTTGCACTGTGGTCTGAGAGACTGTTATGATTTCCTTTTTTTCTGCATTTGCTTAGGAGTGATTTACTTCCAATTGTGTGGTCAATTTTAGAGTAGGTGTGATGTGGTGCTGAGAAGAATGTATATTCTGTGGATTTGGGGTGGAGAATTCTGTAAATGTCTATTAGGTTTGCTTGGTCCAGATCTGAGTTCATGTCCTGGATATCCTTGTTAATTTTCTGTCTCCTTGATTTGACTAATATTGACAGTGGAGTGCTAAAGTCTCCCACTATTATTGTGTGGGAATCTAAGTCTCTTTGTAGGTCATTAAAAACTTGCTTTATGTATCTGGGTGCTCCTATATTGGGTGCATATATATTTAGGATTGTTAGCTCTTCTTGTTGCATTCATCCTTTTACCATTATTTAATGCCCTTCTTTGTCTCTTTTGATCTTTGTTGGTTTAAAGTCTATTTTATCACAGACGAGAATTGCAACTCCTGCTTTTTTTTTTGCTCTCCATTTGCTTGGTAAATCTTCCTCCATCCCTTTATTTTGAGCCTGTGTATACCTGTGTATATCCTTGCATGTGAATTGGGTTTCCTGAATACAGCACACTGATGAGTTTTGACTTTTTACCGAATTTGCCAGTCTGTGTCTTTTGATTGGGGCATTTAGCACATTTACATTTAGGGTTAATATTATTATGTGTGAATTTGATCCTGCCATTTTGATGCTAGCTGGTTGTTTTGTCCATTAGTTGATGCAGTTTCTTCATTGTGTCAATGCTGTTTACCATTTGGTATGTTTTTGGAGTGGCTGGTACTGGTTGTTCCTTTCTATGTTTAGGGCTTCTTTCAGGATCTCTTGTAAGGCAGGCCTAGTGGTGATGAAATCTCTGAGTAGTTGCTTGTTTGTAAACAATTTTATTTCTCCTTCGCTTACAAAGCTTAGTTTGGCTGGATATGAAGTTCTAGGTTGAAAGTTCTTTTCTTTAAAGATGTTGAATATTGGCCCCCACTCTCTTCTGGCTTGTAGGGTTTTTGCCACCTGTGAGTCTGATGGGCTTCCCTTTGTGGGTAACCCGAACTTTCTCTCTGGCTGCAGTTAGCATTTTTTCCTTCATTTCAACCCTGGTGAATCTGATGATTATGTGCCTTGGGCTTGTTCTTCTTTAGGAATATCTTTGCGGTGTTCTCTGTATTTCCTGGACTTGAATATTGGCCTGCCTTGCTAGGTTGGGGAAGTTCTCCTGGATAACATCCAGAATAGTGTTTTCCAGCTTGGATTCATTCTCTCCGTCACATTCAGGTATACCTGTCAAACATAGATTAGGTCTTTTTACATAATCCCATATTTCTTGGAGGCTTTGTTCATTTCTTTTTACTCTTTTTTCTTTAATCTTGCCTTCTTGTTTTATTTCATCAAGTTGATATTCGATCTCTGATATCCTTTCTTCTGCTTGGTTGATTTGGCTATTGAAACTTGTGTATGCTTTGCGAAGTTCTCGTGTTCTTCAGCTCCATCAAATCATTTATATTCTTCAAGCTGTTTAATCTCATTAGCATTTTGGTAAACCCTTGTTCAAGGTTCTTAGTTTCTTGCATTGGGTTAGAACATGTTCTTTTAGCTCATGGAAGTTTGTTATTACCCAGTTTCTTAAGGCTGTTTCTGTCAATTCATAAGAGTCATTCTCTGTCCAGCCATGTTCCCTTGCTGGTGAGGAGTTGTGATCCCTTGGAGGACGAGAGGCGTTCTCGTTTTCACTGTTTTCATACTTTTTGCACTGATTTCTTCCCATCTTTGTGGATTTATCTACCTGTGGTCTTTGTAGTCAGTGACTTTTGGATGGGTCTCTGAGTGGACGTCCTTTTTGTTGATGATGAAGTTATTTCCTTCTTTTTTTAGTTTTCCTTCTAAGAGTCAGGCCCCCTGTGCTGTAGGACTGCTGGAGGTCCACTCCAGACCCTGCTTGCCTGGACATCACCTGCAGCAGCTGCAGAATAGTAAGGGTTGCTGCTGCCAGTTTGTTTTCTGTTATCTTTGTCCCAGAAGGTTACCCTCCAGATGTCAGCCTGAGCTCTCCTTTATGAGATGTCTCTTTGGATATGTGGGGTTGGGGAGCTGCTTGAGGATACAGTCTGTCCTTTACAGGAGCTCAAATGCTGAGCTGTGAGCTTCGTTGTTCATTCAGAGCTGCTGGGCAGGTACGTTTAAGTCTGCTGCAGCGGAACTCATAACCACCTTTTATTCCCAGGTGCTCAGTCCTGAGAAGGTGGGGCTTTATTTAGTTCCTGACAGGCTGTTGTCTTTTTTCAGAGATGCCCTGCCCAGCCAGGAGGTAGCCTAGTCACAGTCTGCCAACAGAGGTGTTGCTGAGCTCCCATGGGCTCTGCCCAGCTGCTGTGTGAACTTCCTTGTGGTTTTGTTTATAGAGGAATAGTTAGAACTGCCTCAGTAATGATGGTATGCCTCAGTAATGGCAAACTGTCTCTGTAATGGTGGACTGCCTCGGTAGTGGCGGACGCCCTTCCCCTGACAGAGCTGGACTATCCTGGGTCCAGCTGCACTTGCTGTGAAACTCTCAATCCAGAGCATTTCAGATTGCTGGTCTTTAGGGGTGGGTCTCGCTGAGCCAGATCACCTGGCTCCCTGTTTCAGCCCCCTTTTCTTCAGTTGAATGGGCGACTCTGTCTCCTAGGCATTCCAGGCACCAGTTGAAATGGTGCCCAGATTTGTGTGAGTTTTAGTGCGGAGACCCGCTGCGCCAGCTGAAACAGCCATGCTGGAGACTTGTGGTGCTTTTCCGCCCAGGAATTTCCTCATCTGTGGGCAATAAAAATTTGTTTGAAAATGTGGTGATCACTCACCCTCTGTGTTCTTGTTGGTAACTGCAGTCCAGAGCTATACCTATTTGGCCATCTTAGATCATCCAGATTTTTATTTCTTTATGGGTTGGTTTCTCTTTTCCCTCATATGATTATGCCCATCTATAAGAATTTACTGCATTTTCACTGTAAACTTGCACAGTGTTTCTGGAGATGAGTGGTAGTGATGTGTTAAATCCGGGCTCCTCCTTCACGAAGTTTATGACGTATCAGAGAAGGCATGCCCTGCCATGTACACAGGCACATACGGCTCATGGGAGAGTATCCCTCACTTCTGCAGAAGCCCCTGTGCCTGAGCTCCTCTCCCGCTGGAATGCTAGCCCTGTCTTCCTGGAGTGCCATACTTCCCCTCTCCTTCCTCAGTGACTAACTTTATAGATACGACTTTTTTCTTTATCTGTTTTTAATTTAATTTTAGTTTTTTTTATGGTGGGTATGTCCACTTTTGTCACATGGCTATACTACGTCATGGTGGGGTTGGGGCTTGTAGTGCACACATCACGTGAATATAAGCATGGTACCCAATACATAGTTTTTAAAGCCTTGCTCTCCTCCATCTCTCCCCGCTTTTGGACTACCCAGTGTCTGTTGTTGCCATCCTTATCTTCATGTATATCCACTCTTTAGCTCCCATTTATAAGTGAGAACATGTGGTATTTGACTTTCCATTTCTGAATTATTTTACTTAGTATAATGGCTTTCAGTTCCATCCATGTTGTGGAGAAATATATTATTTTGTTATTTTTATGACTGTATGGTATGTGTTACATTCGTGGTGTAAACATACCACATTTTCTTTATTGAATCAACCATTGGTGGACACTTAGGTTGAGTCTATGATTTTGCTATTGTGAATAGTATATAATGAACATATGACTGCATGTGTCTTTTTCATATGATGATTTCTTTTCCTTTGAGTAGATACCTAGTAATGGAATTGCTGAGTGAAATGGTAGTTCCAGTTTTAGTTCCTTGAGAAACCGCCTTACATTTTCCATAGAGGCTGTACTAATTTAAATTTCTGTTATTTATTTATTATTATTATACTTTAAGTTCTGGGGTACATTTGCAGAACATGCAGATTTGTTACATAGATATACATGTGCCATGGTGGTTTGCTGCATTCATCACCTCATCATCTACGTTAGGTATTTCTCCTAATGCTATCCCTCCCCTATCCCCCACCCCCCTGCTATCCCTCCCCTAGCTCCCTACCCCATGACAGGCCCTGGTGTGTGATGTTCCCCTCCCTGTGTATATGTGTTCTCATTGTTTAATACCCACTTAAGAGTGAGAACATGTGGTGTTTGGTTTTCTGTTCTTGTGTCAGTTTGCTGAGAATAATAGTTTCCAGCTTTATTCATGTCCCTGCAAAGACATGAACTCATCCTTTTTTATGGCAGCATAGTATTCTGTGGTGTATATGTGCCACATTTTCTTTATCCACTCTATCATTGATGGGCATTTGGGTTGTTTCCAAGTCTTTGATACTTTGAAAAATGCTGCAATAAACATTGTGCATGTGCCTTTATAGTGGAGTGACTTCTAATCCTTTGGGTGTATACCCAGTAATGGGTCAAATTGTATTTCTGGTTCTAGATCCTTGAGGAGTCATCACACTGTCTTCCACAAGGGTTGAACTAATTTACACTCCCACCAACAGTGTAAAAGCATTCCTATTTCTCCACATCTTCTCCAGAATCTGTTGTCTCCTGAGTTTGTAATGATTGCCATTCTAACTGGTGTGAGGTGGTATCTCAATGTGGTTTTGATTTGCATTTCTTTAATGACCAGTGATGCTGAGCTTTTTTTCACATGTTAGTTGGCCACATAAATGTCTTCTTTTGAGAAGTGTCTGTTCATATCCTTTGCCTACTTTTTGATGGAGTTGTTTGTTATTTTTCTTGTAAATTTGTTTAAGTTCTTTGTAACAGATTCTGGATATTAGCCCTTCGTCATATGGGTAGATTTCAAAAATTTTTTCCCATTCTGTTGGTTGCCAGTTCACTCTAATCATAGTTTGTTTTGCTGTGCAGAAGCTCTTTAGTTTAATTAGATCCCCAGCAGTCTTCCCTTTCTGTACATCCTTGCCAACATTTATTATTGTTTGACATTTGAATAATAGCCATGCTGACTGGTGTGAGATGATATCTCATTGTGGTTCTAATGTACATTTCTTCGATGTTTAGTGATGTTGGGCATTTTTTCGTATGTGTATTGACTGCCTGCAGTCTTACTGCTGTTATTTAAACAATGAGCGGTCACTAATTTTCACTGCCCATTGGTGTACTCCATGAATCTGGGTTCTAAATACAATGTGAGGCGTTTATAGCATGGAAGTAAATAGGAACCAGAGGAATCAATTAGTAAATGGTGATGAAATCCTACAAAAGACCCTTTACCCTAAGCCGTTGTCTTACAGAAGGATAAATGAAATTTCCTTCTCTAGCTAGATAAGGTCAAATCAAGGAGTCATATATCAAAAAACGTTATCCTGAAAGGATGCTAATGATAATTAGGTTTCACTAATTTATGTCAAAAAGTACTGTGAGAGAAATTCATGGTTGCCATGAAATCACTTAATAAAATATCTAGATTTTTGTATCATTCCACCATTTCATTCTCCTTTTTCTCTAGCATTTCTATTTCTCTTCTTCTCCCATTCACTTTAAGAGCCATTTATACCTCAAAGGGCTACTTTTTCCCAAATACATGATTTTGAGGTCTGGTGTCTTCTAGGGTACTAATAGACCATGAGAAGAATAGGTTTGGAGTTCACAGACCTGGATTCCAGTATTTTTTCCCCCATTTTCTAGCTGTTTCATCTTGGAAAAGACACTGAAATTTTTGATTCTCGGTGTCCTCATATGCCATGTAATTGTAATGATGATAAATAATAGGTATGTTCACTGATGGTATCAAGTCTGTGTTTCTCAGAGAATCGATGCATGTGGAAATGCTCCTAAGTAAGTAACATCATTGCTATTAATATTATACTTCTATTAGTATAATTTCCTCTTTGGACATTGATTTTCTTTGCATCCCATTATTTCAAGGGCTCTTCCTGTGCAGTACAGAGGTAAATTATATAATCAACTTTGCTGAACCCAGCATTGCAAGTTCAAACAGGTCTTAGAATCCCTGGGTGTCTTTTCTAGTGAACAGATCCAGAAAAAAATCAGTTGTCTCTCATTCACCAGTTTGCCTCCACACTAAGTCCTTTACCCTGGTAACTCATCTTATTATGAAACCGAGAAAACCCACCTTCATTCTGCATACCTTTCTTCCTCTGTCACCTCCAGCTAAACAATAATTCCTTCACCTCTTAGAGTCTTTTCAACCCCTCTTCCATTCTCACTGTGTCCCTTCTAGCGGCTTCCTAGTAATCTTGCCATGTGTCTTGTCGTAATCTCTCATAGCTGTTTGTCTCTCTTCACTCTTCAGTTTCTAATTTATTTTCCACAATAAATCTGAAATGTACTTTCCAAAAATATAGATACGTGTGTAAAATAAAATCAATGCATGATCGTTATTTTAAACATGATGTAATACAGTCAAATACAAAGCAAAAAGTCAAGATCTTGAAGTGTTTTAATCTCAAGATAATCAGTGATTATAATTGTAAGTACCTATTTTTAAGACTTGTATCTCTGGGTTTGTAAACACAAAACCAAATTAATTTCCTTTATCGTCTTCCATTTTTCCTCTTCTTTATCCTCCTTCTTCTTTTTCTTCTTAATGGTGTCTTTAAACTTTAGATGATGTTCCACAGATTTACAGATTGCTTTGCCACTTTTACATATATTGCATATATTCCCAGATGCACACTATTATTTTTAATGGCTGCTTAGTATTTCTTTTCATCAATTTATTCATTTAAACCTCTGTTCAGACCATGCCTAGTTATTGATATCACAAACAGTGATTCTATGGGTATCTTCATGTTCACACCAATGGTAATTACTTCAATAGGACAAATTATCTGAATTGGAATTACAATAATGTTGTGCACGTTTGAAGTACTGATACTTATTGCCCAAACATGTACCATGTGGTGAAATAGAGCTCATGAGAGTTCCTGCCACAGGGTACACACAGTTGTATTTCAACAGCATTGATAGCAAAGTAAAAATCAGAGGCTGTTATTCTTTAGTAAAATGTCCTTTAATACTTCTCCATGATCCTTTACATGGCACCCATCTTTCATGACAGGTCACTGGAGCACCACTGCAGTCTCATTTCTAGTCATTTATCTTTTCTTTTGAGTTCTGCCATCATACTGTGCTACTCTGGAACCTGGAATCACAGTGCTGCCCCAGGACGCTTTCCTTTTCAGACACTGTGAGGAACTACAGGGTGGCAGGTGAACATAGTGTGTTACTCAGACACCGTTCATCATTGGAGAAGTGAACACAGGGCACTGTTGAGGCACCATTCATCACTGGATGAGTAAACAGGGGTACTATTAAAACACTATTCATCATTGGAGGCGTGAACGTGGGGTACTATTGAGGAACCATTCATCATTGAAGGAGTGAACACAGGATACTATTGAGACACCATTCATCATTGGAGGAGTGAACACAGGGTACTATTGACACACCATTTATAATTGAGGAGTGAACACGGGGTACTATTGGCACACCATTCACAATTGAGGAGTGAACACGGGGTCTCAGTAGTACCCTGAGTTCACTCCTCCACTATTCATCATTGGAGAAGTGAACACAGGGTATTATTGAGGCATATTCCCCATTGGAGGAGTGAACTTGGGGTACTATTGAGACATTATCATTGGAGGAGTGAACACGGGATACTACTGAGACTATTCATCATTGGAGAAGTGAACACGGGGTACTGTTGAGGCATATTCATCATTGTAGAAGTAAACATGGGGTACTATTGAGGCATATTCATCATTGGAAGAGTGGACACAGGGTACTATTGAGACATATTCCTCATTGGAGGAGTGAACACGGGGTACTACTGAGACACCATTCATCATTGGAGGAGTGAACACGGGGTACTACTGAGACACCATCATTGGAGGAGTGAACATGGGGTACTATTGAGGCATGTTCCTTATTGGAGGAGTGAACTTGGGGTATATTGAGACACTATCATTGGAGGAGTGAACACGGGGTACTATTGAGGCATATTCATCACTGGAGGAGTGAACATGGAGTACTATTGAGACACCACCATTCATCACTGGAGGAGTGAACACGGGGTACTATTGAGGCACTATTCATCACTGGAGGAGTGAACACAGAGTACTATTGAGACACCACCATTCATCATTGGAGGAGTGAACATGGGGTACTATGGAGACACCATCACTGGAGGAGTGAACAAGGAGTGCTATTGAGACACCACCATTCATCACTGGAGGAGTGAACACGGGGTACTATTGAGGCACTATTCATCACTGGAGGAGTGAACACGGAGTACTACTGAGTCAGTATTCATCATTGGAGGAGTGAACACCAGGTACTATTAAGGCATATTCATCATTGGAAAAGTGAAAACAGGGTACTGTTGAGGAACACAGGGTACTATTGAGGAATACGGGTACTAATCATTGTAGGAGTTAACACTGGGTACTCTTGAGACACATCGGAGGGCTGTTCATGGGGTACTATGGAGACACTATTTATCATTGGAATAGTGAACACGAGGTACTGTTGAAGCACCGTTCATCATTGGAGGAGTGGCACACATTCCACAATTCCAAAAAACGGTACCGGTGAGAAACACGGAGTACTTGAGGGGTACTAATCATTGGAGGAGTTAACACTGGGAACTCTTGAGACACTTACATTGGAGGGCTGTTCATGGGGTAATATGGAGGCACTATTTATCATTGGAGTAGTGAATATGAGGTACTGTTGAAGCACCGTTCATCATTGGAGGAGTGGCATACATTCCACAATTTTTGCAAACCAACAAACTAATTTTTTAGGTGGTTGGCCATATAACTTATATCATCCAAATGCTGAACCAACAGCATTATTACCCTTAAGTTACTTTTAGAGTAAAGGAAAATAATGCTATTAATAATCAGCCTAGAAACAACCAAAGACTGTATCTGTCCCAGGCAAAGCAAAACCTATCTCACGTACTAAGGAACTAAGGAGAAAATATCCACAGGTAGAAGAAGCTGTGGTGTGTTTTACTGTGGAGAGAATGGTAAAAGGATTATATCCATGCTCCAGTTCTGCAGATGGCAGGAGATAGGACCTAAAGGAGAGGAAAGAAACCCCCAAGCAGTGAGAGGCTGGTGGGGCCAATTCAGGACTTGCTCATCTCTAAAAGGAAACACTGTGCCTCTTTTTGAGAGTTTTTGCTTTTTTTTTTTCTTTTAAAAAATAATTTATTGAGATGAAATTCACATAATATAAAATTAACAATTTTGAAGTGAACAATTCAGTGGGATTTAGTATATCCACAGTGTTGTACAACCATTGCTTCTATCTGGTCCTCAAATATATTGATCACTCCAGAGTAAAACCCCTTACCCAGTTAAGTAGTCTGTACCTATCCCTTCCTCCCCATTGCCCTTAGTCCCTGATAATCTCTGATCTGTGTTCTCTCTCTTCAGAATGATCTATTTTGGAATCATACATTACATGACTTTTTTTGTCTGGCTTTTTTCACTTACCATAATATTTTGGAGGTTCAGCCATGTATGTGTGTATGATTACTCCATTCTTTTTTATGGCTGAATAATATTCCAGTATTTGTTTACAATGTGATTTGTTTACGCATACATGCAATGATGGGTGTTTGGGCAGTTTATACCTTTTGGTTATTATGAACAGTACTGTCATGAATATGTGTCACATACACTGGTTTTGGTTCTTTTGCATGTATACCTAGGAGTGGCATTGTGGAGTGATAAGATAATTCTACATTTAAATTTCGAAGATTGCCAAATTATTTTCTAGAGTGGCTGAACCATTTCAAATTCCTGCCAGCAATATATGAGAGTTCTAATGACTCCACCTCACTTCCAACACTCAACATTTTCCTTTTTTTAATCCGCTGTATTTTTAAATTTATACCTTAAGTTCTGGGGTATATAATGAGACATGTTGCTTAAATTATCTTTTCAAACAAGCCTATATCTAAAACCTCTTTGAATTTCCAGTCTTGTGTGCAATGCTTGGCAAATAGTGAAGACCCATAAATGGTCATGAATAAATGACAGTAATAATGGCCAAGTTTGGAATGCTTTACCCCACTAGAGAGACAGAGATGGTCTTTTAAAATGTAAAGGTCTTCCATTAAAAATATGTGCAGCTATCTCGAAGCCATGAATTCCACAAATCTACATATTATTTGGGTCCTAAAAATGGCCAAATATATTGTACTAATACAGAGAAACAAAACATTATTTTCATAGAAATGTCTCCTGAATGTAACACAAAAAGCACATTTGTCACAGTGAAGCTCAGTGGTGGGTAATATTTTGAATGCATTTGGCCGCCTGTATCATGTTCCTTTGCACTTGCCATTCTGTGTTACTGACAGTGACGTTACCCTGGGTTTTCCACCATGGTGCAGATTACAAAGGATACTGCAGAGATCTGGATGCTGGGTTCTGCTTGTCTTGGCAGCTCTCTAAGTGAGGCTTTATGTGTGTATTTGAAAACTACACTTATGACTTGCTAATTGCTTGTGTGGCTTTCCTGTGAAGTGTGAAGTGGGCTGAGAGCTGTTCATGGGGGTAAGCCCTGTGGCAGTGAAGGGAGAGGGGCATCCACCAAGGTCTGCTCTTTCGGCAAGCCTCTGTGGGCAGATGCTGAGCAGCTATGCTAGAAACCAAACAAACCTTTGATAGAGGAGATGTTACATGTTAAGTCATACCTTTCATTTAAAGGTGCTTACAGTAGAGACGCAATTATCATTATCTTCGTTAACAGGTGGCACAGGCAGCACCCACTACAGTGTTTCTGTGCCAGTCTTAAAGGCAATAATAGCATGATATTGAACTTTTCCATTTCTAATAGGGTGTGTGTGTGTGTACATGCACGCACATGTGTGTGTATGAAAAATAAGTTTGTGTTTTGTTTGACAGTTTTGGCTTAAGGACTGAACAAATTATCTCAGCCTACAGGATCACTTCTAAATCCTACCATAACAAACAAAAACCTTCATAATTAAGTGTTATATGTTTATAAAATCCATTTAGGAAGTTGATGATTCTGAACAGTTCCTCTGTTTTGTGCTACTGGGTTTTGTGGGGAGTCTTATGTAGTAAACGTAATGTGGAATAATACATATTTAAGAATATCTAAAGTGTAAAGTTAATTCAGATGCTTCTATATCTATTTGTTCTGTCCTTCTTGGGTTTGAAATCACCAGTTTTTATATTCTGTCATTTAACATCGGGAGAACAAGATCTATTCAAATATTTGCTTTATGGAAACTGTTTTCATTTTACATTTGGCTGACTCCTGGAATCCTAAATAGTATGATTAAAATGCTCCACTCTGTATATTTCATAGAAAAACATTTGGCACCAAAGATTTTGTCTATAACTATACATCTATCTACCTCTCTATCTAAAATTATATATACAGAATTAAATAAATGGGAAATGAACAGAAAACTCAAATTTTGATAGTCACGTATGTTATTTTATGCACCCTCACATTGAAATTAAAAGTTATCAGATGCAAGTGAACATGTACCTCCATATTTATTTTAAATTTTTTTGTAAAATAAGTTTGTCTTGTAGAATTAAAGAAAAAGAGCTAAAGTTATACAAAAGCTTCAGTGAAGCAAGTTTTTAAGTTAATCCAGTTGTGAAATTTTTTAAATGGGGCTGACTGCATGAAATGTAAACCTATCGGCATCCCACTTTACCTCCACCTTCTGACCTGTCAGGGCCACCTGCCCCCACCAACCCCATCAGGAAGAGCAGGTAGGATTATTTGGCTAAATTCTTACAGTGTTCAGATGTGATCCTCAGTGACCACACCAGAAATCCTCTGATCATGTCCCAAGAACAGAATGTAAACCTCTGTGAGGCTCAGTGTTGAAATACTGCCTAAATTATCGCCTTGGCTTCAGGACTCCTGACCACATGCCGTGTCCCAGTTCACAAGCACTGCTTATCTAAAGCTGCCATCCATCTTTGCCTCCACCTGCCCAGACACATTTATGCCCCCATTCTGCTTGTTTTCTGGCCTAGGTTTTGTTCATAATTTAGTAATGCCTGCCAGGGTTTGCCTCTCAGTGGTCCTACCTCTGCACTTGCAGAAGGCTCTCCAGGTTCCTTTGCCTTCCCTGGCATCGGATCCCTCAGGCACAGTATTCTTCCTCTTTCTCCTCAGTCTGTGTGGCATTTTCTGCTTCTGACAATAGCCCAGGTGTCTGGGTTTTTCCTTAACACCCCTGACCCACTTGACCGGTCTGCCCACTTGTCAGGTTACTATCGACTTCTCCTGACGCTGTCACCCCTGCTGGGGTCTCCCTGCCTGCTGGCTGTTCACACAGCACACTTGGCCTGCTTGGACCCAGCTCGCTGGACATGCTGTTGAAATCTCTTCTGCTCAATTTGTAGACTACTCCCTCCCCCTTTCTGAAATACTGACCCTCTGTGGAAGTTCTGAAGCTTTCAACATTCTGATTAACAAAGCCAGGTTGAGATAAAAACTCTAACAAGCTCAAGAAAACTAAGGTGCTGCCATTCATTGGCTGTTTCTCCCACCTGCTCAGATGGTCTTTGGCCTGGCCACACTGTGCCCTTGTTAGAGGAGATATAGCTTCATCATGGTTTTCAGCAGAGCAGGAGATGGGGGTACCAATTATCTCAGTTCCATGGTTCTGTGGCCTTCCTTCCCTTCTACCTTAACTTCCCTTCAATGTTGGGTGGCTGTGACCCTGTTCTCTGCTCCCCCAACTCCAGGCTGTCCCCAGAACCCAGGAGGGAGCTTCACTGTCTTCATCCTCAATCCCAACTTGGTTCATAGCCCTCACCAATCAGCATGTCTTTTGTAGTTATTTTTCACTCTTCTGACTTCATATTGAACTAGTCTAGATCCTGTTTAAGATATTTCCTGTCACTTCCAAATGTGTCTTCTCATCAGCCCGTCTTTTCACTGTTCTTATGAAGAAAAATATGGTCTTTTTTACCTTAAGTGGCTATGTCCATAAAACATTCTTCTTGTCTACTCTTTTTATTTTTCACTTGTATAAAAATCATGAGCTTAGACATGCGTTAAATACAATCATGAAGAACACATAATATAAGCTAAAAGCACACAATCCATTTCCCACTTTTCAAAACTGTGATGTTTACTTAAATTTTTGAAAACTAAAATGAAGCATAGAGAAAGCAAATTACACCCATAATTCCTTCACCTGATGTACAAATTAAATTCCATTTTGCCCCTTTACATAGAAATTTACCTTTACATGACCATATAAATATGACTTTTGTGGATATGCGTGTGTGTGTGTGTGAGAGAGAGAGACATATGTATGTTTTTAATCCTTTCCAAGAGTGACAGAAATATTCTGTAAAATTCTTTGCTTATTTTTCACTTAAATCTCTCTCTAGATTTTTTAGTTTATATGGCTGCTTCACCTATTTTAGTATCTTCAGAATATTTGTAACTATGGACATACTAAAATTGGTTTAACTATCCTAAGTTAACAAACAATAAAGTTATTTTCAGGATTTTACTATGACTAGCATGCTGTGAGGGACATCATAATTATGGTTAATGTTCTGATAAAATTAGAGCTGTAATTGTTGCATGTTCAGTGTGTTTCATGGTAGCAATCCTCCTTCTACAGGATGATTGGTTTGAGGCAGCTCGCTTATGAATATCTCTTCTAAATTTTTCTGATAATAGGGAAGAAACTGAGGAACTGAATAGATACAGGATTAGATCATGAATCAGTTGGGTCTGTCACACACTGTCTGTTTCATGAAACAATTTATCTAAAAAAAGGCAGTTAATGACTTCTCAAATTATTATAAAAATTCCTGAAATTGGCTTGCCTATCTGCATTTCACCAAGCATGTGATGATGGTGCGCCTGCAGGTCTGAACTCTGGCTACGTTAGTGAAAATCTACCTTAAGTGTCTGCTCATAAATCTGCAAAGTAATACTACATTGAATTTAGCACAGCCTGAAACCAATGAAAGACATTCAGAGTGGGTCTTTTCCTTCTTTTTTCTTGTCCGTAATTTCTTTTTTTGATGGTTGGTTAATTGGTTTTAAGAATAATTTTATATTGTTATATTGCTTGAATATATTCAACTCTTCAGTATTTTTCTGCAAAATTACCAGTAATTGACTGACAGTAAGTGACAGGTCTAAGTATGTGGGGGACCACTCTGAAATATAAATTCTCTTCTGTGTTTTTTCTTGAAAATTATAACAGATTTCCTGTCTCCATTAATTATCAAGAAAGTGGTTTATTTTATAACATAATTTAAAAGAATATAAAATTAAAATTTTTAAATTAATGAAAATGATTCTTCTGTATTAAAAAGCAGAACGGTTGTTATGCCAATAAACTTCATCTAAACTAAAAGCACACTTTATGTAGATCATTTTATACTCTAAACTTCAGACCCAAATGTAGTATGTGAACAAACTATGTTGGTGTGAATACTCTTGCAACAGAAAGAATATCTGTATAATTATGCATTAAATTTGTAGTCTTAATTCCGTAAAATGCCTTATATTTCCATAACCACAATGTCCCCCACCTTGTGTTTATCCTGGCTAATCCAATTTAAAAAAGCTTTGGAGTCTACATAGCAGTGTTTCTGAGATATAAAGGCAGTTATCACAGGTCAGAGGAATCTTTATAACTCCCTAACAACATCCCTTTTAAAAATACACAAATCTTTGAGAACTATTTATTTTAGCATGTAATACTTGCAAAATGTCATGAAGATTCAGTTTTATTGAATTTAAAAATATGCAAAAATAAAGAGAATTAGCTGACATTATTTTTTCATGCCATTAAGAAAGTTTTCAAACATTGTGTCAATACACTTTTTTTAATTCCCTCAGTCCTTTCTTCTAAATCATGATGTTGTCTTTTTCACCGATAGTACTCTCTGTGTGTGGAAAATCTCATCTCTTTTTTTTTTTTTTTTTTTTTTTTTTGAGATGTAGGATGTATTGTAAAGGAAGAGACATTGAAATACCTGCTGATGGGCTGAATGTGGGAGAAACAGAATGAAAAGATGAAGCATGGCTTCTAGATTTCAGGGCTGTGTACACAGGTGATACCAATGGGACCCCCC
>PVKV010008751.1:0-85638 GCA_004027835.1 Alouatta palliata
GAAAAAGGGGAGGGACAGCAGGGGGTGGGGAGTTGGGGAGGGATAGCATGGGGAGAAATACCAGATATAGGTGATGGGGAGGAAGGCAGCAAATCACACTGCCATGTGTGTTCCTATGTAACAATCTTGCATGTTCTTCACATGTACCCCCAAACCTAAAATGCAATAAAAAGTATATATAAAAAAAATTAAAAAAAATAAAAAAAAAGGCCAAATTCTGTTGTCTCAACCAAGAAAACCTATGCTTTTGTTTCTTTCCAAAAGTGAACCTGTACCATATTCTATGCCCTTAGGCTCTGGACTCAGATTACCTGGGTTAGAATCTTGTCTCTATCATTTACTAGCTGTGTGAATTTCAGCAAGTTAGAAACTTCAGCTCCATATCTATAAAATGGTGACTGTTAAAGTTGCGTTGATGGAGTTAAGCAAAGAAGACTTTATTCAAGACTATTGAAATACAAGAAATAATTCAAGCTCAATTCTTCTGAAACAGGTAGTGGGTGTTTTAAGCCCTGAGATGAGCAGGTGGAAAAGTACTGGAGGAAATTGGGGAAGGTTGGTTAATGTGATAAGGCCATCTGAGTTTGTTAATTGGCACATGAAAATTAGGTACCCACCATCCCACAGAGACTAGCAGATAGAGGCAGTATCTCCTCCCCTGATTACATTTCAGAAGATTAGCTCCCACATCCTGGGAAAAGACATTCTGGGGTTATAAAACTAGCAAGAGGCTGGGGGAAGATTTATATCTGAAAGACACAGAAAATGATTCTACAATTTAAAGTTTTAAATGCTCAAAAAAAAGGGACATTAGGGGCTTAGAGTTACCAGAAGCTTGTCTCCAGTTTTGTCAAGCTGAGGGGAAAGTTAAAGCTGTCTTGATCAGGAGGTAATAATCACAGCTTCCATGGTTGCTGGGAGGATTGAGACTGATAATACCAATTGACCTATATCACCACTGTGGCTGGTATGGGGTGAGTACTCAATATGTAGTAGTTGGTATTACCTTTATCCCCATATTAATCTTTGTTTTCTAATAACTGACTACTACTCCTACTCCTTCCCTTGCCAGCAATCACACAGTTTAGACAATTCTTTGCACCCTGTATCCTCATCATCTGCACAGGTCAATTTTGTAGCATTCCCTCTGTCTCTCTTCTGATATTATCTAGGCCAAAAGTTTTTAAACAGTCTCAGTTCATGGTGCCTTTAATATCTCAATATTTTTTCATAGCCAAATATAAAAGAAAAGAAGTACTTAACAATTCTACTTATGAATCAATTAGGTCCAAACGACTTAATAAAAGGATTGGTCCTAACAATTTAGTAGCTGTTTGGAAAAAAATAATAGAAATAAATCTAAAAGATAACATTTTTATTCAATCTTAAATAACCACAGTTACTTGCTAATGGAACGTTGCCTATTTTACTATGCACAGCTTCTCAAACTTTGGAGTCATGGTATACAAGTCTACCTTTATTTGTTATTCTGCATTGATTTTTAGTAATATTTGATTTTTATCACAACCACTGAAAACACAAAAATATGATGTTGAAAGGAAATGACACCAGATTTTAGTCTTGACACATGGTATCAAGAAGCCTTCAAGAAAGGAGCATTTCTTCTCTCACCTTTTGATTCTAGGCCTATGCTGTCTCCATGGGAGTATGTTGTTTGTGCCTAATGTGCCAGTGGAGTTGGGGATAAAACTGCAATTTACAAATAAAAACATAGCAAATTGCCTCTCACCACAAATAAAATCACAGAAAATTAGTTGGCATGATAGAAAAACCCAGAAATACTCAAAGTTGGGATCTGTTGATAATCTCTTTTGCTAAGCAAATATATGACATAAGTGACAATTGTACACAGTTTAACAATTTTGCCTGTAATTTGTCTAAATAGTTGACCTAGACGAAATAAAAAATGACCAATGCTTCAGGTATTCTGTAAACAGTTTTGCAGAAGTTGTCAGTAGATTCTATAGCCTTTGCAGTGGAGAGTCTCAAAGTGTCGTGATTACAGCAGAGATGCTAGAGGGACACATCAAGTCAAGCCCTGGCTGTACAAATTACCTGCCGGCTTTCCTCAGCAATATCCTTCCTGTCTCTGAACTGTCTTCTCATCATCTGTAAATGGGGCTAATATGATCCACCTCCTATTTTGGATTAATACGATGCTGAATATAATGTGTTCTGAAAAGTGCTTGACACTTAGAAGGGGCAGCAAGCAATGAATAGTTTGTGCACGTATGTTAATTTAAAATTATTTCTATGAATACGTTTAGAAAATAAAAACCCATTTGTAAGACTGCACCAGATTTTAGAACACTAAGAGTGTTTCTAAATTTTATTTCCTAAAAAAAATTTAGTTATTACAATTGTAATTTATGGTTGGTATTGAAAATTTGATAGTAGCAGCAAACTACCCATTTTGTTAAATTAATTAAAGTAAAAGTCATAATAGCAAGATGGACCTTAGGATACACTAAAAAAATATCAATCTTCCATTTGCTTTACTAGGGAAAAATACATTTCCCTCATTTGTTTTAGCAAGCTAATCAGAATATTTCTGAGTTAATTATTTTTGTTCACTAATCCATGCTTAAATGTTACTAACATCCCATTTTATTAACAGATTATTTTACCTTTTATAATCATATGCTTGAAGAGTTCTTTGAAATGACAGTGTCTGCAATGGGAAGCTAGCACAGCATGAATGTCTCTAAAGCCAAGGTTACAGATGGATTTTGAAGTTCATTCTTTTTCCATCAGTTTAGTAGTCACAGCTTTTGCCTAAACCTTAATGTAACATGTTTCTAATTGTATTCTTTGATTTATTTTTTTAAATGAGCTTAACAATTTTTTTGGAATAGATTATGGATAGTCTTTTGGTGACAGAACAAACAAACAGGCTATATATAAGTGAGATATATAAATTATCCATCTGCTTGGCACAGTTCTTTCATATTTTATGAAAATGTCTTCTTGTGTCTTCTTTTATATTTTTATAGGCTATAGTACCACACCTCTAGAAACATAAGTTTATATACATTTCAAAAGTAGCCATACTTCATTGCAGTTCTATTAAGCTACTCCCATAAAAAAGTACAGTCGGTTTCTCTGCCCCTTAAATTCAAGTTTGCCTTATGACTTCTTTTGACCAATATAATGTTGTGGAAGTGATGTGCAAGTATTAAAATAGATAACTGAAGGTTTGAAATGCTTCTACTCTCTCTCTTGGAACTTATCCACCAATTAAAATATACAGAAAAGCATAAAGAAGAATGTAAAGTATATCCATTTTCTTCCCCCTATACTAGTAGTGATAATGTATTGTCAGATTTGCCAGGTTGCATTTATTTATTATTTTTATTTTTGTTTTTTGAGATAGAGACTCACTCTCTCATCCAGGCTGCGTGCAGTGGTGTGGACTTGGCTCACTGAAACCTCCGCCTCCTGGGTTCAAGTGATTCTCCTGCCTCAGCTTCCTGAGCATCTGGGATTACAGGAGAATGCCAACACATCCGGCTAATTTTTGTATTTTTAGTAGAGACAGCCTTTCATTATGTTGGCCAGGCTGGTCTCAAACTCCTCAAGTGATCGCCCACCTCAGCCTCCCAAAGTGCTAAGATTGTAGGCATGAGACAGCATGTCTGGCTTATTTTTTAAATATTTGTGAGTACATAGTAGGTGTATATATTTATGGTGTACATGAGATTTTTTGATACAAGCATGCCAGGTAAAATAAGCATATTATGGGGAATGAGATTTGCCACTTTTTAAAGAACTAAAGCTTACAAATAAAGACAAAGTCCTCTTTAATCTTTCTAACATTACATCACATTCCATTTTTCATCATTGGCCCTCCAAAGCAGATGCTAACACTTGTGCACCCAGTTTTCCCGTATCTGTCTATCTAACATCTATTTACCTATTTATTCATTTATCTATCTGTATATCTAGATATACACACATACATATACGTAGATATACAACTTCATATACACATACATATATAGGTATAAATGCTATATATGCATAGGTGATTATTGGCCAAAATATACTATTTGGGGATAGTAGTTTCTATTTGCATAAATGGTGTTTTTCTTTACACGCCATTCTTTACATCTCATTTCTTCTCATTATGTTTTTGAAATACAGTTAGCCCTCCATATCAGTGGGTTTCACATCTACAGATTCAACCGATCATAAATTGAAAACAACATTCTGAAAAAAACAACACAAATAACAATACAATAATAAAAAAATTTTAAATACAGTATAGCAACTATTTGTATAGCATTTACATTGTATTAAGTATTATAAGTAATCTAGAGATTATTTGAAGTAACATGGAGGATGTGCATAGGTTATATGCAAAAACTAGGTCATTTTATATAAGGGATTTGAATTTCTGTGAATTATGATACTCATGGGAGTCCTGGAATCAGTTCCCCTCTGGCATGGAGGGAAGATCATATATTCTTGTTGATATCTAAAAATCTGATTCACCTTTTTCAATCTTACATTATTTGACTTTATCACATTTCATTCATTCATTCTCCTATTTCAGGGCACTTTAAAATGTTTCCCAGTTTTCAAATAGTAGTATATAGTAATGGGCATTATTTGTTTTTGCACATTTTAAAGAGTTTCTCTAGGTGCATATCCAGAAACAGTTTTTCTTACACAAAGGATGTGGTTGATATGTGTGTTTCATTACTCTTTCAAATGTATTGGACACTTCATTTACATTTCAGTATTGTTCCAAATTGTGAGTGAACCCTTGCTTTCCAATGTGGAATAAGGAAAAAAATCCCCAGTCTTTCTTTCTGAAATGGTTCAGATTTGGGATTCCACTCGTCAGACACAGCTTTACTACCCTAGTATACAGAAGATAGCTACAAAGAAAACAGAAAACATAAAGCGTGCACTTAGCTAGCATTGGGGCAATGTTAAAGAAGAATGTGGCTGGGTTCAGTGGTGTTGATGGCAGCATGGCCTCATTGTGAGGGCATCACATGACAACACAGAACTGCACAGCAACAGTGGCTCCTATTTGGCCAAGTTTGCAGTGTGGTTTTGGTCATTGTCTCTGCAACATTAGCCTAGGGTTTATTTCTCCAGCTCTTCCAGCATTTCTGTAACTGTTCTCCAACAGATTACTTCATTTTCGTGCATGTCAGGAGACTGTATTTAGAAGTAAAGAAACTGATATACGAATGGTGTTACATTTTTACCAGATTCTGGCACATTGCTCTCCAAAGACATTACACATTACTAGTTTATGAGAATAACATTTCCCCACTGAATATTTATATTTTTTCCAAAACTGATAAACATTGTGTTTTGTCTTTTACTTCAATTTGGATTGTTTTATCAATGAGATTGAATATAGTTCTATGGGATTTATATTCCCTTTTCTATAAAGTGATTCCTCATACACTTCATTACTTGTTCTATTGAACTGCTATAAATGTGTTGTTAATCTGTGTTAATTCATTGTTATTATTAAAGGTCTAGCTAGAATTGTATTAGAATATGCTACAAATAATAAAGGTACATTTATTGTATATTTTGTACCTACATTTATTTTTTCTCCCTGTGTTGTTTGTATGCTAATCTTATGAATGTCATCTTTTGCAGAAGAGGTTTTGTTGTCTCTATTTAATAAGTATATGTGGTCAAATTTGTTGAGACTTTCCAGCAGAAATTTTTTTGTTTACAAAATTAATTTTTGTCTGCAGTTTAAGAAATTGTGTTTTAAACTGGAATGAGAAAACATTTATATTTTCTTCTGATAATTTTTAAATTTGCATTTTACATTTAGCTCTTCAAGTACTTGAAGATATTTTGTGTGTAGTGTTACGTTGGAACTCAGTTTTATATTTTTCATAAAGATAGCCAATGCCAAGAACTGTGAAGAATCTGATATTTTACCATATAGGTAAGCTAAAATGTTTGCCTTATATCATTTTATGGATATTGGTAAAAGATGTGAGATTCCTGGGTCAATAATGACAATTTACTAATTGAGGCAATCAACATTTTTTTTGCCCTGATTTCCAGAGTTTCAATTTCCACAAGGCAACATAAAAAGATAAGGTGAAGCCTGCTCATATGCTGTGGATTGTATTATAAGAAAGAAACCCTGAATTAAGGGAACCCAAATCTTTTATAAGGACAGTAAGTATGTATTCTCATTTTGAATTATAATCTCCATAATCTCCACATGTTAAGGGCATGTATTAGTCTGTTCTCATGCTGCTCATAAAGACATACCCAAGACTGGATAATTCATAGAAAAGAATTTAATGGACTCACAGTTCCATATGGCTGGGGAGACTTCACATTCATGGCAGAAGCAAAGGCATGTCCTACCTGGTGGCAGGCAAGAGAGCTTGTGCAGAGAAACTCCCATTTATAAAACCATCAGGACTCATGAGACTTATTCACTACCACAAGAACAATATGGGGGCAATTGCCACCATGATTCAATTATCTCCACCTGGCTCTGCCCTTGATATGTAAGGATTATTACAATTCAAGGTGTGATTTGCATGGGAACAGAGCCAAACCACGGAACAGGTGGAGGTAATTGGACCATGGAGGCAGTTTCCCCTATGCTGTTCTGATAATAGTGAGTGACTTCTTATGAGACCTGATGGTTTTATAAGCTTCTAGCATTGCCATGCTTGCACTCTGTCTTTCCACCCTGTGAAGAAAGTGCCTGTTTTTCTTTTGCTTTCCACCACAATTGTAAATTTCCTGAGGCCTCCTCAGCAATGCAGAACAGTAATTCAACTAAACATCTTTTCTTTATGAATTACCCAGTATTGAGTATTTCTTCATAGTGTGAGAATGGACTAATGCAGTAAGTTGGCAATAAGGCAAGGGGGCACTGCTATAAGGATACCCAAAAATGTGGAAGCAACTTTGGAACTGGGTAACTTGCAGACGTTGAAACAATTTGGAGGGCTCAGAAGAAGACAGAAAATGTGGGAAAGTCTGGAACTTCCCAGAGACTTGTTGAATGACTTTGACCAAAATGCTGATAGCGATATGGACAATGAAGTCCAGGCCAAGGTGGTCTCAGATGGAGATAAATGAACTTCTTGGGAACTAAAGTAAAGGTGACCCTTGCTATGTTTTAGCAAAGAGACTGGTGGCATTTTGCCCCTACCCTAGGGATCTGTGGAACTTTGAACATGAGAGAAACGATTTAGGGTATCTGGCAGAAATTTCTAAGCAGCAAAGCATTCAAGAAAAAGCAGAGTATAAAGGTTTGGAAAATTTGCAGCCTGATGAGGTGACAGAAAAGGAAACCCTATTTCCTGAAAAGAAATTCAAGCCAACTGCGAACATTTGCATAAATAGCAAGGAGCCAACTGTTAATCACCAAGACAATGGGGAAAATGTCTCCAGGGCATATCAGAGACCTTCATGGCAGACCCTCCCATTACAGGCCCAGAGACCTAGGAGGGAAAAATTATTTCATGGACTGGGACCAGGGTCCCCCTGCTCTGTGCAGTCTCAAGACGTGGTGCCCCAAATCCCAGCTGCTTCAGTTCCAGCTGTGGCTAAAATGTACAGCTGAGGCCACTGCTTCAGAGGGTGCAAGCCCCAAGTCTTGGCAGCTTACATGTGGTGTTGGGCCTGTAGGTGCACAGAAGTCAAGAATTGAGGTTTGGGAACCTCTGCCTAGATTTCAGAGGATGTATGGAAATGCCTGGATTGTCCAGGCAGAAGTCTGCTGCAGGGGTGGATCCCTTAAGGAGAAACTTTGTTAGGGCAGACTGAAAGGAAAATGTACGGTGTGAGCCCCCACGCAGACTCTTCACTGGGTCACTGCCTAGTGAAGCTGTGAGAAGAGGGCCACTGTCCTCCCGACCCCAGGTAGATCCACCAACAGCTTGCACCATTCAACTGGAAAATCCACAGGCACTCAACGTCTGCCTGTGAACCCAGCTGGTAGTGGGGCTGTATCCTGCAAAGCCACAGCAGTGGAGGTACCCAAGGCTGTGGGAGCCCACCACTTGCATCGGTGTGCCTTGGATGTGAGAGATAAAGTCAAAGGAGATTATTTTGGAACTTTAAGATTTAATGACTGCCCTATTGAATTTTAGACTTGCATGGTACCTATAGCTCCTTTATATTGGCCAGTTTCTCTCATTTGAAATGGTTGTATTGACCCAATACCCTACCCCCACTGTATATAGGAAATAACTAACTAGCTTTTGACTTTACAGGCTGTAGGCAGAAGGGATTTGCCATGTGGACTTGGACTTTTGGGTTAATGCTGTAATAAGTTAAGACTTTGGAGGATTGTTGGAAAGGTATGATTGTGGTTTGACATGTGAGGACATGAGATTTAGGAAGGGCTAGTGGCAAAATGATATGGTTTTGCTGTATCCCCACCCAAAATCTCATCTTGAATTATAATTCCTATAATCCTCATATGTCAAAGGTGGGACCAGCTGGAGGTAACTGGATCATGGGAGTGGTTTCCCCTATGCTGTTCTAATGACAGTGGGTGAGTCTTATGAGATCTGATGGTTTTATAAGCCTGTGGCATTTCCCTTGCTTGCACTCACTCCATCCTGACACCCTGTGAAAAGGCGTCTGCTTTCTCCTTTGCATTCCACCATGATTGTAAGTTTCCTGAGGCCTCACCAGCAATGTAGATATGTGAGTCAGTTAAACCTCTTTTCTTTGTAAATCACCCAGTCACGAGTATTTCTTCATAGCAGTGTGAGAACAGACTAATACACTACGTTAATTTTTAAATTTTATTTACTATAATTTTATTTCATTTTTCTACATTTTTTTCTTTTTGTTGTATTTTACATGCCCTTTTTATCCTACATTATTTCATTCTTGTTTGTAATTTATTTATTCTGTCTGGGCACAGTGACCCACACCTGTAATGCTAGCTTTTTGGGAGGCTCAGGCAGGCAGATTACTTGAGCTTAGGAGTTTGAGACCAGCCTTGGTAACATGGCAAAACCTGTCTCTACTAAAAATACCAAAAAATTACCTGGGTATACTGGTGTGCACCTGTGGTCCCGGCTACTCAGGAGGTTGAGGCGGGAGGATTGCTTGAGCCTGGGAGGCAGAGGCTGCAGTGAGCTGAGATCACACCACTGCACTTTGGTCTGGGTGACAGAGTGAGACCCCATCTCAAAAAATAAAAATAAAAAAGAATTTTTTTTTATTCTGTTGTTTTTTCTCATTGCTTTTCTCATATCAGTTTGCATATTAAATGTATTTTTCAAGCTATGTCTGGAAATAATAATGTCTATTAGCTCTTTCACAAAAGACTTTAACCTCAGCATACTTCTAGTATTCCAACCACTCTTGCCATCTTCCTCATAAATATTATTTAACATTTCAGTTCAAATGTTTTATTTTCAGATAATACTATTTTTTGCTAATTTAAATGCTCACCATTTGATGTTGTCTGAATATCCAACTCTCATAGTAAAATGTGATTCCTAATGTTGGATATGGAGCCTAGTGGGAGATAATGGATCATGGGGCAGATCCCTCATGAATGGCTTGATGGCCTTCCTATGGTAATGAGTGCATTTTTGCATAGTCAGTTCACATGAGATCTGGTTGTTTAAGAGTCTGAGACCTCCTCCTCTCTCTCTTCCATGTGATATACCTACTCTCCTTTCCCCTTCCACCATTATTGGAAGCTTCCTCAGGCCCTCACCAGAAAGATGCTGGTGCTATGCTTTTTGTACAGTTTGTAGACCCTGAGCAAAATAAACCTCTTTTCTTTCAAATTACCTAGTCTTAAATGCTCCTTTATAGCAATGCAAATAGGAATAATACACTATTTTTTCTGATACAATACTACTTTCTCCACGATTCACTTTTTCTTTATAATGGATTATATCATCTCATTGTTTTTTGCTTTTCTTAAAGAAAGACTGAAGGTAGTTAACCCTTTGAGTCTCAGTTGGCCATAGAATGTATTTTAATCCTCTGAATCGAATGTTTTTTCTGTATAAAGAATTCTAGATGTAGGCTGGGCATGGTGACTCACACCTTTAATCACAGCCTATTGGGGTGCTAAGGTGAGAGAATGACTTGACACTGGGAGACTGAGACCAGCCTGGGCAACATAGAGAGACCTCATCTCTTAAAAAACACACACACACACACACACACACACACACACACACAAAATCTTAAATTAGGTAGCATAGTGACACATGCCAGTAGTTCCAGCTACTCGAGACGTTGAGGTGGGAGCACTGCTTGAGCCAGTGAGGTCAAGACTACAGTGAGCTATGATTGCACCACTGTCCTTTAGCCTGAGTGAAAGAGACACTGTCTCACCAAGAAAAGAATTCTATATGTAAAATTATTGCCCCTTAGTACTTAAAAGACATAGCTCCATCATCTTGTATCTATTGTTGCTAAAAAGAATTCTAAAAACTATCTCGTTTGTGTTCCATTAAGATTAGTACACATTTATAATGTGAATGGCACTATTTTAGATGAGGTAATCCTTTTCAATTCACCACCTGGAAGGCTATGTACAAAACTGTATGTGCAAGAGGTGAGCAAAAGTCAAACAAGGCACCAAAGAGAGTTCATGAAAAAGAAGCAGACTCTAATAGAAAGAGTCCTAGTATACTCCTCACATTTTTTTCATTTTCCCTGAAATAACTGTCTATAGGATAAGAGCAGAACATCTGTGGATCAGAGAAGGGAAAAATTAAAATTAAAAAACTGAATCTGAGACTTTACGGCACTGCTGTGCGAGCTCTGGACTATAATTTTTTCAGGCTACTTTCTTTCATTTACTTATATATAGCCAAATTCAATTCTTAGCTATTAGTTCTTTTTCAGAGAGTACTTCAGCAGTATTCTGTCTTCTCTTCTGGAGTCTTAATAAACACACTTATGTAACTTTTGACCATTCTTTTCTTACTGTTTATTATGTTTATACTTTTGACCTCTTCATTCCTTTATCCTGCATTCTAGACTGATTCCCCAAGCCAATCTTCAAAAGTTACTGATGAACTCTTTTTCTGTCTCTGTTCTGCTATTTAGTTTCTCTATTGAATATGAACACAATTAAAATTTATATTTTCAAAATCTCTATGGGTTGTTTCTTCAACAATAAAATAATCTCACTTATCTGAGGATATAAAACTTTACTTATTTAAAGCTTGCTTCTGGTTGCTATATATGTCTATTTCCTCAGATGTAAGTTCTGTAGTTTCTCTCTCTTTCATGATGTCGGCATGCAAATTTCTGTTGATTTCACTCTGATTATTCATGTAATATATTACTTACCATACTGGTGGCTCACTCTGCTGCACACCTGGCTTGTAAGGAAGAAACCAGCTGCTAAGCTTGATTCTTTCTTTTTTGAGACTAATGCATATCTAGCACACTGGCAGCTGATCTAGCACTACCCATTTTCAATGCCACTGCAGGCTACCTAGAGTATCCCTTTACCTTGATATATCAGGGAAATCTACTGCTTTAACCAGAACCATCCTTTCACAGTTTCTGACCAAAGGAAATTGGAATGATGTCAAGAAAGTTGATCTGCCTGGCAGATTCTGCTTAAGTGCCTCAATCAGCTACATTCTTGCAAGTTGCTGTTAACATATTGAACTTCCTTGGCACTGCTTCTATAAAAAACAAACTAAAAGACAACTCTTTCTCTAAGCAACCTAAAGTGTCTCAATATGCTAGTTCTCTATTCAATGTGATCTTGATTGCTTCTATCACAGATTCTCTACATAGTTTCTCATATTTGAAACTCCCTTTTATGGGTTTTAGTGTTGAAGAGGAATAATGCAGAGTATATTTTATCTTTCTTCTTAAAACTATATTGGCAAGTATCTTACTATTCAGTGATTCATTTTTCTTTAAAATTGGAATAATATTAGTACTTACTACTGATAAGGTAGTTGTCAACTGCATGAATGAATACCGATAGACATGTTTATAACATAACTAGGCACACAGTAACCACACAATAAATGTTTGTGATAATAATGATGATAATAATCTTTTAAAAAAGAAGGGACTGTGAGTACAAAATTGAAAAATAAGAAGATAGTTTCCAAAACTCTATGTGAAACTAAATTATTTGGAGGTGCTTTCATTTATTTTGTATTTTGTATTTTTTTTCCAAATTTTATGTAACATGTAGGAATTAGTTTTATAATTAGGGAATGTAAAAAGTTATAGAAAAAATTAAAATTTATTCAATTAAGTTCTATTTACTGTTTGAATTAAAAAACGTTTACACTTATTTGCAATTATTTGTTCTTGAAATGTGCTGTGTTATGTAAATTATTTCATAAATGTAGCAATTTTTTAAATCAAGACACTTTCACCAATACCAATGCCCTGATAGAATACTAGCAATAACTCTTAAATAATAATTAGGCTTCTTATGCAAGTTAGGGAACTCAGTTTAGCTGTTATCTACTCCAAATATTGCTCATAGCCTTTGGGTCCCCTTAACAGATTATGACTTAAACACCTAAACCTATGACTTGCATCTCCACCAAAACCTAAGCTATTGGAGGACAGGAAGCATGTTATCCAGACTGGTACCCCAGTTTCTAGCACAAGTATACCAAAAGTGTGCTTTTAAAAATATATGTACTACAATGAATTGAACTTATTAAAGTAGAAGAAAATAATTAAATATTAATAAAAATGTAGGATGCCTGACATATAGTTTTGCCTTTACTTGGGTCTAAAATTAATCATGGTAATTACCATATGATCCCCTTTCATGAGAAAATAAATGACCTCTAACACCTCTCCCTCTACTATTGTAGAATTTATAGTTATTGTATTAGTTGTTAACATTTGTTATAGAAAACTTGCTTTCATACTAATCTTTGCCAGAAGATAACAGAATATTGTTAAATAAAATCCTTGGAAATGAAAACATCAAAATAATAAAAATATAGTCATTTCTTAAAAATACATAAACTAACAGGAATAAATGTAAAGCTATTAGGGACATGAAATAAATTCATCAATTTTATAAGCTAACATTCCTTCTTATGTGGCATCAGCCTCATTTCACAGATATTTATTAATATTTGAATGATTAGTAAAATATATATGGCCAAGCCTTATTTTCCTTTATATAACCTGGGCCTAGCTTTAAAGTAAACAGGACAAAAATATTCCCAGTAAGACATTTGAGGCAAACGCAGTTTTTCAATCAATCAACAGAGAGAGAACAGGTGGGAAAATCAGCAGAGGCCCTATGGTATAATTGACTTATTTTGATAGCTTGAATCCTAGGTATCTAGATTTAGTCCCAGAAAGTATAATTCTGAAGACAAATTGGCATAAAACCATTTTAATGACATTTTAAAAATTCCGTTGTTACCCAATCATACTCATGGAATCTGATTTATATTTTTCATTTGTTGAATTTAATGTGTTTATACCTGATGAAGAAAAGTAAAAACCATTTCCTATTAAGAGGAAAATCTTGAAGACCGTATGTATACATATAATCTAATATTATTAAATTAAACGGAATGTTAGAATCAGTTTAGTCATGGACATCAATAATTATCTCCTGCATATGTCCTGGGCAAATGGTCAATCACTTTGTTTAAAGAGTTCAAGGTTTCAAGCCCTGCTTTCACCAAAAGGAACCTAATCAATTATTGAACATTTTGAACTGTTAAAATATTTTTTCTTTATATTAAGCCAAAGTTGTGTTCTTATACACTTCATCAACTGGTCTCAATTCTTCTCTAGGAAACGCTGAGTCTATTTCTACTTCCACATTAAAGCTCCTCTTTAAAATATCCATACACCCACACACACCCTTAGACACATACATACACCCTAAGACACCCACACACACCCTGAGACACACACACACACACACACACACACACACACCACACACGAGATATATATATCATATCCGTTTTGTGCTCTCTTTTCAAGCCGTTACTTTTAAAGTGTGATTTCTAAACACTTAATAAACCTCGCTCACCCTCATATAATTTGTATATGCACATACACAGGTTGTCACATAATTTATCACTACCTTGGTTAAAATGTAAGCTTCTTCAAAACTGTAATTCTTAGATAAAAACAAAAGATTTTTTTAGTTATCTAAGCTTATTCAGAGTGAGCTTTTGACTATAATTGAAAATACTCTGTACAAAGGACTTTGCAGTTTTCAAATTTGTGTCTTTAGAAATTGATTTCTTAATACATGGCAAATTAGAACAGCTCACCTTGGCTGTAACCTAGGGCTTACAATATGTCATTTTTGTAGAATCTCAGAGTATATGTGGTAAACTAAATTATTTATTTCTCTATATTTTTCTTTGTTTTACTTCTGATAAAACTGAAAAAATTAAAATTGAATTTTGATTTTGTTTTTGAAACATGGTCACACTCTGTTGCCCAGGCTGTGATGCCGTGGCACAAGCAAGCATAGCTCCCTGCAGCCCCTAACTCCTGTGCACAAGTGATTCTCCTCTTATCTCAGCCTCTGGGGTAGCCGGGACTGCAGGCATGCACCACCACAACCAGCCAATTTCTTTTTAAAAATTTTTTGTATAGATGAGATCTTGCTATGTCGCCCAAGCTTGCCTTGAACTCCAGTCTGGTCTTTCACCTCCACACTTGGTCTTCCGAAGCATTCGGAGTACAGGCGTGAGCTACCACACAAGGCCAAATTTTGGTAATTTCTAAGCTAGATTCTTATGTGTGAAACATATTGAGAGTAAATCCAAGGTTTTTAAAATTGCCAGCAACTCTCCCATGTTCACTATAACAAATTCTTTCTAGCCTTTGTGAATAATTAAAGTTAGTTATCAAGGGCTTCTATCCTTGCAAATGTTTTCTCCTCACTCTTTTATTTAATAGGCACCCAGTTTTCACATGATCTCTTTTCTCATTCCCCTCCAAAAAAAATTAAAAATTAAAAAAAGAATTAGTCTCAACACACAACACTATACACCTTATATTTAGATACATGTTGACAAAGTTTCACCATGCTCTTATGATTACCAGGTGATTTGTATTCACATTAAATATTAAAAAGCACCACTCTTTTCCCAGTGATTACTTTTCTCTCTATATAGTCTCTATTCTCTTCCTTGGCAGTACTTCTCAGTAGAAAGGACCATGTTTCTTTTACTTAGCTGAAAAATCTTTCTTATTACTCTAATAACCTTCATATCGAGGCTCTCCACCTTTTTCCCACCAGAGGTTTCGACAGAGTTGCTCTATGCAGGATACAACCTTTACCAGGCTTCAACCTGACTTCAATCCTTGATCGATTTAATCCTTCCCACCACAATATCCAAGTTTATGTAAAACTTCATGCAATTTTGTAGGCATTGACACACTCCTTTTACTCCACATATTCTACTTAGCAGACAAGGCTGGTTGCTCACCTAACATTTCTTTTCTTTTTCTTTCTTGATCTCAGAAACCTGATGTAATATCAAAATCTAGCCCTTTTCCCAAGATACAGCCAAAGGTGATCTCATACCCAAATCCGTCAGTAGACTTTGATTAACCTACACTCGTTGTGCTAATTCTATTCTGCTTCTTCCAGAAGGAATGGGTATATACCTCAATTCTGGAAAAAGAGAAATGTGTGGATTCAACAAATATTTTATTCACTCATTGCAAAATTTATTTTCATTCCTAGATATTGATATTCTGTGATATTAAACATGAAACTACTACAATCATCTTGGAACCAAAGGAAGAGTCAAACTCTCAAAAATATAATCAAGAGAGTGAAGATGAAGAGACAGATGAAACAATCTGGATCTTCATGCTAAAACTGATATACTTTATCTTATTCTTGAGAATTGTAACAAGTTTTTTACATTTTATAGGGCCTTCCCATACCTTGTCACATACTATAGTTTTCTGTCCTTTATTAGATTATAAGGTATTTCTGGGCCTTTTTTTAACCTCTTAGTCTATTTCATAGTGTCTTACATATAGATTTTTAGTACATGCTTGTTGACAAAACAAATGAATCTTAATCTACTTCTGAGTAAACCTTTGCAATACATATAAACTTTTATAAGTTCCTCCGAATTTTAAAATTTAAATGTTTAAGTACTGAATGGCATGATGAACTATACCTTTAACTATAGCTCTACTTTGAATGCACTAATTACCCAATTCCAATACTGAGGACAAAATAAGCTTATGTATAGTCTTTTTACTATGAACAATAACACAGTATGATTTTTCAGAAGAAAGGAGAGCTGCCTAAGTATACAGCGTTATTCACATGGTTGCAAGTATCAAATTTGCAAGTTAATTATATTTAGTGCATGGAAAACATGTAACATTTCATAATTCACTTCCGTTTTGCCTCTTCTCTGACTAGCCCTCACTATGGATATAACACCAAATCATAAAATCATACATCTAAGAAAGGACAATGAATATTTTTTTCTTTACCATTGGCTAATTTCATTAAGCTATGCAGAGGTATGTGCGTATTTGAGACAACATACTCTGCAAGTCCCAAAGCTTCAGAAGCACTCATTTTAGGAATTCAGATCTAATTACATAATTATTAAATTTAAAGCTAGGTTTAGAAACACTGTCAAATAGCAATACTTACATTTTTCTGAACACTGGTTTTGGTTCTCAGGAATGAAAGTCACTGATTAAAATCTCTTCATGCACATTTACTTCCCAGTATGCCACAGGAGGATTTGGTTTGATGCAGGAAGAGCTCCTTTTTTTGTTGCTGTTTTTTTAAATTTTTTAAATTGTTGTTAAGCCTCTCAATGTCTGGGGCCACCTGTTAGCCAATCCCAATTAGAAGCAGTGCCTGATTAAACTGCTCTCTGTAGAACCATTCCAACAACTTCATTAGTGCTTCAGTTTATAATCATAGAGCAAGCCACTTTACTGAAAGTCTTGATAGCTTAGAAAGAGCCTATTTGGGCACATAGGACATAGGACTCAAAATTGTGCATAGTTGTAAAGTTGTGACCGCGTGAATTATACACAAGGGGTGACCAGCAATTTTTGTTTAAGAATGTTAGCCAATTAGCACAGGTGCAGGAGGAAAAAGTCAACTGGGAGAGAGGAAAATCATAACTCAGGGAAACAATTTTTGGGCTCAGCCAGCTCGACACATGACATTATAAATCTTGGCTGCATGCATTATACCACTTTAACTTTTTCAGGTAGACTCAGAATTGAAATAAATAAACAAGAGGGCAGTGCTAAGAAAGAGGAAAGAAATCCACAAAGCTCTTATTGCAAATTATTGCATCTGTCAAGGGACTGTGACAGTGGAGCCTCTGAAAACTTGCCATGTTGCTTTGCTGAGGACAAGTAACTTTGCATCAATTATCTCTCTGTTCTGTCATCTGTTCACCTTATTAAAGCGTAGGGGTTTTTTTTTTTTTTTTTTTTTTTTTTTTTTTACTTTAAATGGAAGTCAAAATTTTCAAATGCTTAGGAGAGAAAGTAACAATATTTATACATTATTAAGACAGTTACAGATTATTATTCTTATGGCAAATAAAAGGAAAATCTTTGGCTAGTATTATAAATCATTATTACTTGCATTTGACATTTTTTAAAAAAAATTTAATAAGGCCAATAAATTAATTTTGATAAAATGTATAGCATAGATTTTAGGAAAAGACTCATAACAAAAATTAGTTTTTCTTCTTTCTGGTCTTCTATTCTCTGTTTACTTAAGGATAGGAGAAATGCTGCTTCTCCTTCCACCATTTTATTATTTAACAGTAGCTTTGATATCAATTCCTATCACCTTCTGGGTTGCAAAACAAATTACATGAGACTAAGAAAATTGAGATCTACTTTAAAAACATAACCACTCTCTTACCAATGAGGGAAGTAATGAAGTTATTCATAAAGAAAAATGTCCCAGGTTCACCATCAAACAAACAAAAATATGCAATGCTGCTGGCTTAAGGACAAGAGGAAGCAGGAGGCCAGCAGGGGGAAACTGTGTATTTGTCAGGATTGACAGTTTGCTTTATGGTGGACCCACCTCCTCTTTAAAGTAATTCCCATTCAGTTTATGGTAGATTGTTATACAATGAGGTCAGGCACAGCAAATCAATTCTGATATGATTGCATTTTAGCCATAGTCACATTTCTCCTGGAAATCTTGTCAGAATCAGCTATTCACTTTAGAAGAACATTGATTTCCCTACCCTCAACATCTTATTCTATTTCATCCTTTATTCAGCAGAGCTTCTCCTTTAAGGAAAATCATGTAGGTCCCAAACAACCTCCCCAAAGGCTGACTACAACCACATAGACTCTAGTTAATTCTTCTCATCAAGTAAAAAAGCAGATAAAATTCCACTGCAACAAATGATGTTAAAAAAGAGTCTCCAAGAAAGTTCTATGTGCCAGTAGATGTACCATGATAACAATATTTTGCTTTCACCTATATAATATCTTTATCATAAAAGAAATTAACAGTTAAAATGGTTTAACATTGTTTCCTAAGTCCTGTTCTCATTTCAACTAGCACAGCACTTTTTAGATAATATCTGATGGTGGACCACTTCCTAACAAAGAAGAAACAAATGTAGAGCCTTTGGTTAAGGCAATCTTTGTCAATGGAGAGCACTGGCATTAGAATGTCTGTATTGCCGATGCCTTCCTCCAGTTTCTCTCACTGGATTAAACAGTTTGCCTATTTTCACCTTTGCTACCTCTCATTCTATTGATGTATTGTTTCTGGAATACTAACCTCTGTTAATTACATGAGTCTCAACTCAATACCTGCCATGACTCTATATACTTCTACTTATTTCTAACCTCCATATTTTCAAACGGTCAGGAGACCTCAAGAACAGAGGTCAAATTAAACATACTCCTGCTAGCATCCATTTCTGCCAGGGTCTTCTTTTACCTATTTTCTTTTCCTTGTAATCCCCAGTCTCAAACTTCCTCATTTCCTATAATATACTTGGAGTATATTCCTGCATTTAAACACGTCTTTGAAACACACACACACACACACACACACACACACACACACACACACACACACCTCCCTTTATTTTATGGCTTTGATCACTAAATAGTATTATTTAGTGGTTGCCCATCCTAAGGTGTATAGTTAATTTTGTTTTTATAGTATCTTGGCAATAGCCCTCTGGACTATTGAGATGATTAATGCTGTGTTTTTACCTCTTCATATAAAAGCAAAAAGGAAAGAAGGGGGGAGAAAGCACACTTAAATTCTATCCCTGCTCAGTCTTCCTTTTCTGGTATTCAGCTTCCTTTTATTCTGAGCTGCCAGTTAGTCCGTCTTCTCTCCCATTTAAACACCAGAACCCAACTACCTTTTGTTTTCCTAAGATAGTAATATGGTATATTTTAAGGTTAAAAATTCATAGATCACAGATCTCCTACAGATTTCTGTGAGGTCTCAAGGTTTGCATACACAGAAAAAAACAGAAGCCCACATTTATTCATGACAAGACTTGAAATTATTGTGTTCCTCTTATAATTTCCCTTGCCCAGATTACATTATTGCTTAGCAAATATTTGCCTCCTCCCTCCACACCTTGGTCTTCAAAGGGAAAAAGATTCTCCCAGTCCAATTGAGGTTGAAATTGGCCATGTCACTTTCTTTGTGTAATGGGATGTCAGCGAACAAGACAAGGTTTAAAATATGTATATGCCTTTGGGCAAGCATTCTTGGGTTCTGGTATTCTGCCTTGCAAAGACTTTCCCCAGATTGCCTCAGCCTCTTCAGTCCCAGCTCCAGAATGAGCACACTGGAGCAGACATAAGCCCAAGCACAAACTTCAAAGCCAAAGCAGCCATCTCCAGAGTCTGAAACAGATACCCCAGCTGAATCACAGATGTATGAATAAGCAGTAAGTGCTTATTTTATGTTTCACAGAGATTTTTGCAGTAGTTTGTTATGCAACAAAAACTGATTAACACAGAATTGGTCTTACAAGTCTGGTGTTGCCATAATTAAAACCTAAAATATGTGGCAGTAATTTTGAGAACTGGCAGGATGGTAAGAAAATTGTTAAATGAGTTTGAGAACAATCATCTGTATAATGTAGTGGCAAAACATTTGGTAAAATTGACTCCAGTAGTAATATAGAAAAGAAAATATCTTTGTAGTGAATCGGCTGAATTAAGCTAGAAAGTTTTGAGGCAGCATCTTCAAAGTGTAAAAGGCTGCCAGTAAGCATATTAGCTAAGACACTATAAGAGGAAGCTCCAAAAGGAATTGACCTGTTAGCAAGTAGAGTTCAGAGGAAATAGAGACAGCCTAGAATTTACAGATTTCAGAGGAAATAGATACAGCCTAAAATTGATAGAGCTGAAAAAAGAAACTGTTTCTAAATTAAAGATGAAATCAAGGTGTGCCTGTAACATTTCTTTAGATCTCTGAAATAATTAACCTGACTCTAGTAGTTCCTTCAGTTAGACCAAGGAGCTTTTACAGAGCTTGATGTAGGGCTCAACAAAATCAAACAGCTTCAAATTACTGGTAAGTAAATCTAAAGAGAAATACAAGTCCAGAAAGGAATTATGGGTATAGTCTCAGGCAAATAAATTTAATTAGAAATGAATGCATAAACCATTTGTGACAGAGCTCTATTGGCAAAAGTGCAAGCTGCACAGATTTAAAGAAACTGAGATGGCAGAAAGAGACTGAAGGCTGTCCATTCATCAATGAATGATATATTCTAAAACTTTCTTAAGAAATGACCAGATTCAAAGGTCACCAGGGAGCTGGCAAGATGGCTGAATAGGAAGAGCTCCAGGCTGCAGCTCCAAGGTAGAAGGCAGGTTATTTCTGCATTTCCAACTGAGGTACCCAGTTCATCTCATTGGGACTGGTTAGATAGTGAGTGCAGCCCACAGAGGGTGAGCAGAAGCAGAGTGGGGTGTCATCTCACCCAAGAAGTACAAAGGGCCAGGGAACTCTCTCCCCTAGCCAAGGGAAACCATGAGGGACTCTGCCATGATGGGCTGCGCTATCCAGTCCAGATATTACACTTTTCCTGCTTTTTTTGCTACCTGAAGACCAGGCGATTCCCTCATGTTCCTATACACCCAGAGCTCTGGATTTCAAGCACAAAACTAGGCAGTGTTTAGGCAAACACCAAGCTAGTTGCAGGAGTTTTTTTTTTTGTGGTGCCTGTAACTCCTGTGAGACAGAATCATTTGCTCCCCTGGAAAAGGGCTGAAGGAGGGAGCCAAGTGAATTTGTTCAGTGGGTCCCACTCCCACAGAGCCCAGCAATCTAAGAACCAATAGCTTGAAATTCTGGCTGCCAGCACAGCAGTCTGGTTGGCTTGAGATGATCAAATTTGATGGGGGGAGGGGCGTCCAACATTACTGAGACTTGAGTAGTCAGTTTTCCTCTCACAGTGTTATCTCTGAGTGGGCAGAACTCACTGCAGCATGGCAAAGAGCCTGGGGCCAGACTGTCTCTCTAGAATCCTCCTCTCCGGCCAGGGCATCTCTGAAAGAAAAGCAGCAGCCCCAGACAAGGGCATGTAGATAAAACTCCCATCTCCCTGGGACAGAGCACCTGAGGGAATGGGCAGCTATGGGCACAGCTTCAGCAGATTTAAACATTCCTACCTGCCAGTTCTGAAGAGAGTAACAGATCTCCCAGCACAGTGCTTGAGCTTTGCTAAGGGACAGACTGCTTCCTCATGTGGGTCCCAGACCCCCGTGCCTCCCAACTGGCAGACCTCCAGGCAGGGGTTGACAGACACTTCACACAGGAGAGCTCTAGCTAGCATCAGGCAGGTACCCCCCTGGAACAAAGCTCCCAGAGGAAGGAGGAGGCAGCAATCTTTGCTGTTCTGCAGCCTCCACTGGTGATATCCAGGCAAACAGGTTCTGGAGTGGACCTCCAACAAACTCCAGCAGACCTGCAGAAGTGGGGCCTGACTGTTAGAAGGAAAATTAACAAACAGAAAATAATAACATCAACATCAACAACAACAAAAGAAAACCCACTCTATCCCATCCAAAGGCCACCAGCATCAAAGTTCAAAGATAGATACATCCACCAGATGAGGAAAAACCAGCACAAAAGTGCTGAAAATGCTAAAAACCAGAAAGCCTCTTCTTCTCCAAAGGAACACAACTCCTTGCCAGCAAGGGAGCAAAACTGAATGGAGAATGAGTTTGACAAATTGACAGAAGTAGGCTTCAGAATATGGGTAATAGCAAACTCCTCTGAGAAAAAGGAACATGTTATAACCCAATGCAAGGAAGCTAAAAACCTTGATAAAAGGCTATAGGAACTGCTAACTAGAATAACCAGTTTTGAGAAGAACATAAATGAACTGATGGAGCTGAAAATCACAGCACGAAAACTTTGTGAAGCATACCCAAGTATCAATAGTGGAATTCACCAAGTAGAAGATAGGATATCAGAGATTAAAATCAACTTAATGAAGTAAAGCATGAAGACAAGATTAGAGAAAAAAGAATTAAAAGGAATGAACAAAGCCTCCAAGAAATATGGGACTATGTGAAAACACCAAACCTAAAGTTGATTAGTGTACCTGAAAGTGATGGGGAGAATGCAACCAACTTGGAAAACACTCTTCAGGATATTATCCAAGAGAACTTCCCCAAGCTAGCGAGACAGGCCAACATTTAAATTCAGGAAATACAGAGAACACCACAAAGATACTCCTTGAGAAGAGCAACACAAAGACACATAATCATCAGATTCTCCAAAGCTGAAATGGATTAAAAAATGTTAAGGGCAGCCAGAGAGAAAGGTCAGGTTACCTACAAAAGGAAGCCCAGAAGACTAACAGTAGCTCATTCTGCAGAAACCCTACAGGCCAGGAGAGAGTAGAGGTCAATATTCAACATTCTTAAAGAAAAGCCCAAAACGTAAAATGCAATGAAAAAAAGAAAAAAAAAAACTGAGAAATTAGCTATAGACAAATTATATTTTTAATAAACCTGCTGTGCAAACTAAAAAAAAAAAAAAAGAATTTTCAACCCAGAATTACACATCCAGCCAAACTAGGCTTCATAAGTGAAGGAGAATTAAAATCCTTTACAGACAAGCAAATGCTGAGGGATTTTGTCACCACCAGGCCTGCCTTACAAGAGCTCCTAAAGGAAGCAGTAAATATAGAAAGGAAAAAACGATCCTAGCCACTGCAAAAAACATACCAAAATATAAAGACCGATGACACTCTGAAGAAACTGCATCAACTAATGTGCAAAATAACCAGCTAGCATTATGAAGACAGGATCAAATTAATACATAACAATACTGAACTTAAATGTACATGTGCTAAACGCCCTGATTAAAAGACACAGACTGGCAAATTGGATAAAGACTCAAGACCCACCGGTGTGCTGTATTCAGAAGACCCATCTTACATGCAATGACACACATAGGCTAAAAATAAAGGGATGGAGAAATATTTACTAAGCAAAAGGAATGCAAAATAAGCAGGGTTTGCAATCCTAGTCTCTGATGAAACAGAATTTAAACCAACAAAGATCAAAAAAGACAAAGAAGGTCATTACATAATGACAGAAGGATCAATGCAACAAGAAGAGCTAACTATCCTAAATATATATACACCCAACACAAGAGTATCCAGATTCATAAAGCAAGCTCTTAGAGACCTATAAAGAGACTTATACACACTCAATGATAGTGGGAGACTTTAACATCCCACTGTCAATATTAGACAGATCAATAAGACAGAAAAATTAACAAGGATATTCAGGACTTGAACTCAGCTCTGGACCATGTGCACCTAATAGACATCTACAGAACTCTCCACCCCAAATCCACAGAATATACATTCTTCTCAGCAACACATAGCACTTACTCTAAAATCAACAACATAATTGGAAGTAAAACACTCCTCAGCAAATGCAAATGAAAAGAAATCATATCAAACAGTCTCTCAGACCACAGTGTGATCAAATTAGAACTCAGCATTAAGAAACTCACTCAAAACTGTACAACTACATGGAAATTGAACAATCTGCTTGTGAATGACTACTGGGTAAATAATAAAATTAAGGCAGAAATAAATAAGTTCTTTGAAACCATTGAGAACAAAGGCACAACATAGCAACATCTCTGGGACACAGCTAAAGTAGTATTAACAGGAAAATTTATAGCATGAAATGCTCACATCAGAAAGCAAGAAAGATCTAAAATCAACACCATAACATCACAGTTAAAAGAACTATAGAAAAAAGAGCAAAAAAATTCAATAGCTACCAGAAGACAAGAAATAACTAAGATCAGAGCATAACTGAAGGAGATACAGACACCAAAAAAAAAAAAAAAAATCAATGAATTCAGAAGCTAGATTTTTGGAAAGATTAACAAAGTAGAGCACTAGCCAGACTAACAAAGAAGAGAGCGAAGATCAAATAGATGCAGTAAAAAAAATAATAAAGGGGATATCACCATTGATGCCACAGAAATACAAACTACCGTGAGAGAATACTATAAACACCTCTATGCTAATAAACTAGAAAATCTAGAAGAAATGGATACATTCCTAGACACACACACCCTCCCAAGACTAAACCAGGAAGAAGTTGAATTCCTGAATAGACCAATAACTTCTGAAATTCAGGCAGAGATCAACAGCCTACCAACCAAACAAAGCCCAGGACCAGACAGATTTGCAGCTGAATTCTACTAGAGATACAAAGAGGAGCTGATACCGTTCCTTCCGAAACTATAACAAACAGCAGAAAAAGAGGGACTCCTTCCTAACTCATTTTATGAGGCAATACCAAAATATGGCAGAGATACAACAAAACAAGGAAATTTCAGGCCAATATCCTGATGAACATTGATGTTAAAATCCTCAATAAAATACTGAAAAACAACTCAGCAGCATATCAAAAAGCTTATCCAACATGATCAAGTTGGCTTCATCCCTGGGATGCAAGGCTGGCTCAACATATGCAAGTCAATAAATGTAATCCATCACATGAACAGAATCAATGACAAAAACCACATGATTATCTCAATACATGCAGAAAAGGCCTTTGATAAAATTCAACACCTCTTCATGCTAAAATCTCTCAATAAACTAGGTATTGATGGAACATATCTCAAAATAATAAGAGCAATTTATGACAAACCCATAGCCAATATCATACTTAATGGGCAAAAGCTGGAAGCATTCCCTTTGAAAACTGGCACTAGACAAGGATGCCTTCTCTCACCACTCCTATTCTACATAGTATTGAAAGTTCTGGCCAAGGCAATCAGGCAAGAGAAAGAAATGAAGAGTATTCAATTAGGATGAGAGGAATTCAAATTATCTTTGTTTGCAGATGACATGATTGTATATTTAGAAAACCCCATTGTCTCAGCCAAACATCTCCTTAAGCTGATAAGCAACTTCAGCAAAGTCTCAGGATACAAAATCGATGTGCAAAAATCACAAGCATTTCTATACACCAGTAATAGACAAACAGAGAGCCAAATCATGAATGAACTCCCATTCAAAATTGCTACAAAGAAAATAAAATACCTAGGAATTCAACTTACAAGGAACATGGAGGATCTCTTGAAAAAGAATTACAAACCACTACTCAAAGAAATGAGAGGACAAAAACAAACTGAAAATCATTCCATGCTCCTGGATAGGAAGAATCAATATCATGAAAATGACTGCACTGCCCAAAGTCATTTATACATTCAATGCTATTCCCATTAAACTACCATTGACTTTCTTCACAGAACTAGAAAAAACTACTTTAACTCTCATATGAAAACAAAAACAAGCCCATATAGCCAAGATATTCCTAAGGAAAAAGAACAAAGGTGGAGGCATCACGCTATCTGATTTTAAACTATACTACGTGGCTACAGTAACCAAAACAGCATGCAACTGATACCAAAACAGATATATATATATAGACCAGTGGAACAGAACAGAGGCCTCAGAAATATCACCATGCATCTACAACCATCTGATCTTTGACAAACCTGACAAAAACAAGCAATGGGGGAAATATTCCCTATTTAATAAATGGTGCTGGAAAAACTGACTAGCCATATGCAGAAAGTTGAAACTTGATCCCTTCCTTACACCTTATACAAAAATTAACTCAAGATGGTTTAAAGACATAAATCTAAGACCTAACACCATAAAAACCCTAGAAGAAAACCTAGGCAAAACCATTCAGGACATAGGCGTGGGCAAAGACTTCATGACTAAGACACCAAAAGCAATGGCAACAGAAGCCAGAGTTGACAAATGGGATCTAATTAAATTAAAGAGCTTCTGCACAACAAAAGAAACTATCATCAGAGTGAAGAGGCAACCTACAGAATGGAAGAAAAATTTTGCAATCTATCCATCTGACAAAGGGCTAATATCCAGAATCTACAAGGAACTTAAACAAATTTACAAGAAAAAAATCAAATAACTCCATTAAAAACTGGGAAAAGTATATGAACAGACACTTTTCAAAATAAGGCATATATGTGGCCAACAAAAATGAAAAAAAGCTCATCATCACTGGTCATCATTGAAATACAAATCAAAACTACAATGAGACACCATATCACACCAGTTAAAATGGCGATTATTAAAAAGTCAGGAGACGAGATGGTGGAGAGGATGTGGAAAAATATGAACACTTTTACACTGTTGGTGGGAGTATAAATTAGTTCAAACATTGTGGAAGACAGTGTGGTGGTTCTTCAAGGATTTAGAACCATAAATATCATTTGACCCAGGAATATCTTTACTGGCTATAAACCCAAAGGATTATAAATCATTCTACTATAAAGACACATGCACATATATGTTTATTGCAACACTATTCACAATAACAAAGACTTGGAACGAACCTAAATGCCCATCAATGATAGACTGGATAAAGAAAATGTAGCAAATATACATCATGGACTACTATGAAGCCATAAAAAAGGATGAGTTCATGTGCAGGGACATGGATGAAGCTGGAAACCATCATTCTCAGCAAACTAATTCAGGAACAGGAAACTAAACACTGCATGTTTTCACTCATTAGTGGGAGTCGAACAATAGGAATACATGAACACAGAGACAGAGACATCACACACTGGGGCCTGTTGGGAGGTGGGAGGAAAGGGGAGTGAAAGCATTTGTGCAAATACCTAATGCATGCAAGGCTTAAAACCTAGATGACAGGTTGATGGATGCAGGAAATCACTATGGCACCTGTATACCTATGTATCAAACCTGTACCTTGTGAACATGTATCTCAAATCTTAAAAGTATAATAATAATAATAATAATAAAGAAATGACCAAGAGGGATGATGAAAATGAAGCTGTCCCCTCACCTACCCTCCAGAAAGTGGACCCAAGGACTGTGGGAAACTGTAAATTGAAATATCACTCCCAGGAATGGACCTGGGGTATAATCCAGGAACTTTTCCCTTTCACTACAGTAAAAGAAGCTTATATTTATCCAGTGAGACTTTAAAACTTGTATGGATTGGGGAATGCCATAATCTCTCCTTTCCAGATTGTAATGTAGTTATCCTGTCTCCGTTTCATCATTTCATGCTGAGTATATGGAGAGCAAACAACTTTTCTTTTTAAGTTCATCAGTTTCTGTCTCAAGAGGAGCAAAATTTAGGCCTGATATAAGTTACAAGATCCCAGACCATAGGCTTGACGTCATGATTGAATGAGACTTTTGAATAATACATTTTCTGTATCTTCCTTGAAAAGAGGGTATGTAATTTTTCATGAGGAAAAGAAGTAAATATTTGTGAACAATTGGGTATACCATAAAAATTATATTTCTTTCAGAATGTATTCATCCCTGACCCCCCTTTCTGCCATGGAAGGAGTGTGCTTTCTTGCCTAATTGATGTTGGCCTAAGTGTAGAACTTTGTTTAGGCCAACAAAATACTAACAGATGTGATTCAAGGAAAGTTTATCATGTGTGTGGATTATTGTACTCTAAAGATCACGATGAGAGAAGTTTCCTCTGGGTATCTGTCAGTTCTTCATCTGGACTGAAGACACATGGAAAAAAATTGAACCACGCCTGTAACCAGGAGCCAGGCTAGGTTGCATCCACAGTCTGAAACACAGTTGCCTTGGCTGAAGTATATGTTGATAAGTTAAAGCAAATCCACCCCAAATGAATAGCAGATGCTGAAACAAAGAAATAAAAATTTCTTATTATATACCACTGAGATGTGGCTACTTGTTACACTGAGAAACCTGACTGATACTTTTTGCCTATCTGGATTCCAGACTTGCCTAGCTTCTCTCATTCAAATATTTCTCTGATCATTCTTGTGCTGAAGACACACATTATTAATTTTTCAATAAAATTTATTTATTTGGTTTCTGGCAGAAGTAAGTATCTACCTACTCAGGTGCTATGTTATTTTCACTGTACAGGAGAAAACAAAAGAGTTAATTTACTTTTGGAGGTCCCAATATACATTTTGGCTTATTAGCATAATTATACTTCAACTCACTAAACTTCTATATCTCAAACCAAATAAAATGTTCCTAATATAATTATTAATTTTCTACACAATATATATTTCAATGAAGTGCTTTGTAATATATAAGAAGAAAATATCTAACAATGACACCTATGTTTCATTATGTAGAAAACATACAAAAAGTACTTTTTGAATGTATGACCAAATGATATGGTTTAATATGTTTACATTAAATTACTATAAGAACATAGCGTATAGATCATATTCAGTAAATGTACCTCTCAGCATATTTGGTATATATTTTCTCTATTTTTATTAAAAATACATATTATCGAATCATAGCTAGCTGGGCTCTGTGGGGTTGGGATCCGCTGAACTAGACCACTTGGCTCCCTGGCTTCAGCCTGCTTTCCAGGAAATCCAAGATGGCCGAATAGGAACAGCTCTGTAGTGCAGTTCCCACTGAGAATGCAGAGGCTACCACAGGTGATCCCCAGGCAAGCAGGGACTGGAGTGGACCTCCAACAGTCCTACAGCAGAAGGGCCTGACTGTTAGAAGAAAAACTAAAAAACAGAAAGAAATACATTCATCATCAACAAAAAGGACATCCATTCAGAGACCCCATCTGAAAGTCACCAACTACAAAGACCACAGGTAGATAATTCCACAAAGATGAGAAGAAACCTGTGCAAAAAGGATAAAACCACCCAAAACCAGAAAGCCTCTCCTACTCCAAGGGATCACAACTCCTTGCCAGCAAGGAAACAAAGCTGGATGGAGAATGAGTCTGATGAATTGACAGAAACGGGCTTCAAAAAGTGGTTAATAAACTTCTCTGAGCTAAAAGAACATGTTCTAACACAATGCAAAGAAACTAAGAACCTTGAAAAAAGGTTTAATGAAATGCTAACAAGAATAAACAGCTTAGAGAAGAATATAAATGAATTGATGGAGCTGAAAAACACAATACGAGAAATTCACAAAGCATACACAAATTTCAATAGCCAAATCAACCAAGCAGAAGAAAGTATATCAGAGATTGAAGATCAACTCAATGAAATAAAATCAGAAGGCAAGATTAGAGAAAAAAGAGTAAGAAGAAATAAACAAAGCCTTCAAGAAATATGGGATTATGTGAAAAGACCTAACCTACGTCTGATAGGTGTACCTGAATGTGATAGAGAGAATGAATCCAAGCTGGAAAATACTCTTCAGGAGATTATCGAGGAGAATTTCCCCAACCTAGCAAGGCAGGAAATACAGAGAACAACCACAAAGATATTTCTCAAGAAGAGCAACCCCAAGGCATGTAATCATCAGAATCACCAGGGTTGAAATGAAGGAAAAAATGCTAAGGGCAGCCAGAGAGAAAGATCGGGTTACTCACAAAAGGAAGCCAATCAGACTTACAGCGGATCTCTCAGCAGAAACTCAACAAGCCAGAAGAGAGTGGGGGCCAATATTCAACATCCTTAAGCAAAAGGACTTTCAACCTAGAATTTCATTTCCAGAAAAACTAAGCCTCATAAGCAAAGGAGAAATAAAATCCTTTATGAATAAGCAACTCCTCAGATATTTCATTACTACCAGGCCTGCCTTACAAGAGCTCTTGAAAGAAGCAGTAAACATAGAAAGGAACAACCAGTACCAGCCACTCCAAAACATACCAAACGATAAAGAGCATCAACACAATGAAGAAACTGTTTTAATTAATGGGCAAAACAATCAACTAGCATCAAAATGGCAGGATCAAATTCACACATAACAATATTAACCTTAAAAATAAATGGGCTAAATGCACCAATCAAAAGACACAGACTGGCAAATTGAATAAAAAGTCAAGATTATCTCTGCACTGTATCCAGGAAACCCATCTCACATGCAAGGATACACATAGGCTCAAAATAAAGATATGGAGGAAGACTTAACAAGCAAATGGAGAGAAAAAAAATAGCAGGAGTTACAATCCTAGTCTCCGATAAAATAGATTTTAAACCAACAGAGATCAAAAGAGACAAAAAGGGCATCACATAATGGTAAAAGGATCAATGCAACAAGAAGAGCTAACAATCCTAAATATATAACCAACCAATGCAGAAGCACACAAATACATAAAGCAAGTTCTTAATGACATAAAAAGAGACTTAGACTCCCACACAATAATAGTGAGAGACTTTAACACTCCAGTCAATATTAGACAGATCAAGGAGACAGAAAATTAACAAGGATATCCAGGACTTGAACTCAGATCTGGAATAAGCAAAACCTAACAGAAATTTACAAAACTCTCCACCCCAAACCACAGAATATACATTCTTCTCAGCACTACATCACACCTACTCTAAAACTGATCACATAATTAGAAGTAATAACTCCTCAGCAAATGCAAAAGAATGGAAATCATAACAAACAGTCTCTCAGACCACTGTGCAAACAAATTACAACTCAGGATTAAGAAACTAACTCAAAAACCACACAACTTCATGGAAACTGAACAGCTGACTCTTGCATGTTGATTGGATAATCAATGAAATGAAGACAAAAATAAAGATGTTCTTCGAAACCAACGAGAACGAAGACACAACATACCAGAATCTCTGGGACACATTTAAAGCAGTGTCTATAGGAAAATTTATAGCAATAAATGCCCACATGAGAAGCCAGGCAAGATCTAAAATCAACACCCTATCATCAAAATTGAAAGAGCTAGAGGAGCAAGATAAAAAAAAAACTCGGAAGCTAGCAGAAGACAAGAAATAACTAAGATCAGAGCAGAACTGAAGGGGATAGAGACACAAAAAACCCTTCAAAACATTAGTAAATTTAGGAGCTGGTTTGAAAAGATCAACAAAATAGACCACTAGCCAGATTAATAAAAAAGAAAACACAGAAAAATCAAAGAGATGCAATAAAAAACAATACAGGGGATATTCACCACAGATTCCACAGAAATACAAACTACCATCAGAGATTACCATGAACAACTCTATGCACATAAACCAGTAAATCGGAAAGACATGGATAAATTCCTGGACACTTGCACCTTCCCAAGCCTAAACGAGGAAGAAGTCAAAACCCTGAATAGACCAATAACAAGAGCTGAACTTGAGTCAGTAATTAATAGCCTACCCACCAAAAAAGGCCCAGGTCCAGATGGGTTCACAGCCAAATTCTACCAGACATACAAAGAGGAGCTGGTAACACTCCTTCTGAAACTATTCCAAACAATTCAAAAAGAGGGAATCTTTCCCAAATCATTGTATGAGACCAGCATCATCCTGATACCAAAACCTGGCAGAGACTCAACCAGAAAAGAAAACTTCAGGCCAATATTCATGATGAACATAGATGCAAAAATCTTCAGTAAAATAATGGCAAACCGATTGCAACAGCACATCAAAAAGCTTATCCATCACGATCAAGTAGGCTTCATCCCAGGGATGTAAGGCTGGTTCAACATACGCAAGTCTATAAATGTAATTCACCACATAAACGGAACCAAAGACAAAAACCAAATGATTATCTCAATAGATGCAGAGAAGTCCTTTGACAAAATTCAACAGCCCTTTTTGCTAAAAACTGTCAATAAACTAGATATCGATGGAACATATCTCAAAATAATAAAAGCTATTTATGCCAAACCCACGGCCAATATCATACTAAATGGGCAAAAACTGGAAGCATTCCCTTTGAAATCTGGCCCTAGACAAGGATGTCCTTTCTTGCCACTCCTATTAAATATAGTATTGGAAGTTCTAGCCAGAGCAATCAGGCAAGAAAAACAAATAAAGGTATTCAATTAGGAAAGTAGGAAGTCAAATTGTCTCTATTTGCAGATGACATGATTTTATACTTAGAAGACCCCATCATCTCAGCCCAAAATCTCTACATGAACTGATAAGCAACTTCAGCAAAGTCTCAGGATACAAAATCAATGTGCAGAAATCACAAGCATTCAATACACCAATAACAGACTTAAAGAGAGCCAAATCAAGAACAAACTGCCGTTCACAATTGCTACACAGAGAATAAAATACCTAGGAATACAACTAACAAAGGATGTAAAGGAACTCTTCAAGGAGAACTACAAACCAGTGCTCAAGGAAAGAAGAGAGGACACAAACAGATGGAAAAATATTCTATTCTCATGGTTAGGAAGAATCAACATTGTGAAAATGGGCATACTGCCCAAAGAAATTTACAGATTCATCACTATCCCCATCAAGCTACCTATGATCCTCTTCAGAGAATGGGAAAAAAGCACCTTAAACTTCATATGGAACCAACAGAGAGCTCACATAGCCAAGACAATACTAAGCAAAAAGTATAAAGCAGGAAGCATCATGCTACCTGACTTCAAACTATACTACAAGGCTACAGTAATCAAAACAGCATGGTACTGGTAACAAAACAGAGATACAGACAATGGAACAGAACAGAGGCCTTGGAGGCAATGCCACACAACTACAAACATAAGATCTTTGACAAACCTGACAAAAACAAGCAAAGGGAAAAGGATTCCCTGTTTAATAAATGGTGTTGGGAAAACTGGCTAGCCATGTGCAGAAAGCAGAACTAGACCCCTTCCTGCCACCTTACACTAAAATTAACTCCAGATGGATTAAAAACTTAAACGTAAGACCTAACACCATAAAAATCTTAGAAGAAAACCTAGGCAAAACCATCCAGGACATAGGCACATAGGCAAGGACTTCATGACTAAAACACCAAAAGCATTGCCAACAAAAGCCAAAATGACAAATGGCTTCTAATAAACTCCAGAGCTTCTGCACAGCAAAAGAAACAATCATTAGAGTGAACTGGCAACCAACAGAATGGGAAAAATTTTTTGCAATATACCCATCTGACAAAGGGCTAATATCCAGAATCTACAAAGAACTAAAACAGCTTTACAAGAAAAGAACAAACAAACCCATTCAAATGTGGGCGAAGGAGTCACATACCATATCATTCCATTAACAGTGCTGATCAGTTTTACCTCCTACCTCTATATATCTGTCCATGCCTCTTCATCCCTACTATTACATTCCTAGCCTGAAGACCTGTGTGTCTGAAATATAACAGCTGCATTTTAACTACTTCTCCCATATTCATACTCAAAAATTAAAATATTTACTTTAGGCAAAAATAGCAAGAGCTTATTATAAAATTCAGAGTATAAAATACAGATCAAGAATTGATAAATCTTAAAAATTTATTTCAGTAGCTCAGATCATAGCATATCTTTTTATATCATGCCATATTTGTTCCTGATCTCTTTAATTTTATTATAATTATCTTTGGGTTCACTCTAGTTTGTTATTGAGCAATATAGTTCTCATTGAGAACTCAAGGAGGGAGATACATTTTCCAAGTTTCATGAATTTGAGAATAGTGCCCTAAGAGAAAACTAAGTTGGATATGAGATTCCTAGATTATCCCATGTTGTCTCCTAGCATTGAATGAAGTTTAAAGAAATCAAGCTTTCTGGCTATGTGCTTTTCAAAATAATTATTATCAATATTTAAGTTCTAAATCTCACAATGTATGATGCAGTATTGCTATTTCTATACCAAATTTAGAGACAGCTGAACTACTTTTAATATTTAGAAAAGGCAATTTCATCATCCACCTAAATATCTTTTTTCACATACTGTTTTTTCTGGAAACATAAATAATGTGTCTGTTTTTATTTGCATATCTTTCAGAACTACTTCCTCAAATAATATTTATTCTACTTTTTCTTCCTTGTGTTTTTATGACTTTTCTCATTTCCCCAATCCATGTTTATCACTGTACTTTCAGCTAAGTTCACTGTACTTTTGGAGAAATTTTCCTTTAACTCTTAAATGGCTTTATTACTCTCTTCCACTACTTCCTTAGCTATTTCAGTGCACTTTTGTTCTTTTTTGTGGGAGCGGCAGCTCTTTAAACTCTTTCTGGTATCTTGTAAAATAAAAATGCAAACATACATAGTCTCACAAATGTTACAAGTGTGTAGAAACTTGCATTCTATATCCTTCCTTTGAGTCCAAATCTAAAACTTGTCAGATGTTGCTTTTATCTTCCTTTCCTTCCAATTTTTATTGTTGTTATTGTCATACATTTGTATGTTTTTGCTATGTTTGCTTACTTTGTTTGGTTTAGTTTCATTTGCCATATATCTGCACCAGCCCCTTACTTGTTCCTTTCTGAACTGTGACTGATGTATTCAGTCAAAGTATGAAACCTAGTGAGAGGCAGGAAACTCTCCTGAGGCCATCTACATTCCATGTCAGTCTTGTCTTGATGAACCACAAATCTGCTATGTTCTTTGTCACTGGGTGCAATCCTACACTAAGATTTTGCAGGTGGAGGTTTGCATGCCTCCTTGTGAAGCTCCTTTACTCACAGCTTTTCTGGGTTTCAATCTCCTAATATCATGTCTCTTCTTCCACCTTTCAAACCTCTTTATTATTATTTTTTTTTATTTCTAGCAGGTTTGCTTATTAGAAGGGAAGCGATTATTTGAAGACAAAATTATTCCTTGCTATTCTCCACTCCAAGTTGTGGAACTGAACAGCACCAGTGACTAATACTCCCTGCTTTCTCTTTGATTCCTTCAAACCCTTGGACCTTGTTCTACTAATAAAGGGAACATCAGATAAGCCTTTCAGAAATACAGCATTTACTTTTAACAATGTATGTGTGTATTCTACTTGAGATTTAGAGAAGTTAATGTTAACTCTTAAATGCTCTCTTGTTTTGAGCCATATTGTATTATTATTAGGCAGATATTATTCATGATTTGTCGTCTTTATTACTTGTTAATTACAAACACATGTGTACTGTTTTTTTCTTTCTGTATGTTTCAAGAAAAACAAACAAAAATACTTTCCCCCAACAGCTTTAAATTTATGTCTACATATTTGCACATTTCCCTCCAATGCCATATCTCCATGTGCCAAACCGGTCATTGCAATATACAAATGCTGCTACCCAGGGCTGTTTGTGAAACCCTCCAAAGAACTACATTTCTAATAGACAAGCACTAACATCTGTAACAAATCTATGCATCATCGTATAATTCATCTTCCCAGCCTCAATTTGCATTATTTCTATGCTTCAGATCCATCAACCTTTGCTTCTGTTTTCATTTGTTCCATGCCTTTGTGCAGCTGATGCTTTCAACAGAAGGTGCTTTATCCTATTGGCCAAGCCTTTATCATATCAACAGTTTCTATAATTCAGAGATCAGCCTCAAAGTTATTTTCTCAGGGAAAGTGTGTGACCTCCCCACTCTACCCTTGGAATGTTCTCAAAATTTGCATTTTTCAAAACACTTATTAGATTTGGGACATATACACTTATTCATTAAATGAAGGATTTATGAGAAAAATGAGTGACAGAGTAGCATCTCAGTAACTATATTTTACCATCTGAAATAGTTGATAAAAGAATTTTAAGTAAATAATCTTAATATTCATTTAACAATTATTAATATTATTTTGATGAAATTATTCATTGACTAAGATTTCTATTATGTTTTAGTGAGTTTTACTTTGATTTCTTATAAGAATAATTCTTATATACTCTTTTTAAAATTTTAATAGTTTAGGGGGAACAAGTAGAGTTTGGTTGCATGGAAAACTTCTTTAGTGCTGATTTCTGAGATTTTGGTGCTCCTGTCACTGCAGCAGTGTATACTGAACCCAGTGTATAGTCTTTTATCCCCCACACCCCTCCCACTCTTCTCCGAGTGTGCAAAGTCTGGTATATCATTTTATGCCTTTGTATCCTCATAGCCTAGCTCCCACTTATAAGTCAGAACATACAATGTTTGGTTTTCCATTCCTGAGTCACTTCACTTAGAATAATGGTATCCAACTCCATCCAGGTTGCTGAGAATGCCATTATTTTGTTCCTTTTAATGGCTGAATAGTAGTATTTCATGATGTGTGGGTATGTGTGTGTGTGCGCGTGTGTGTGTGTGTGTGTGTGTGTGTGTGTGTATACATATACATTACATTTTTGATATGCACTCATTGGTTGATGGGCATTTGGGCTGGTGCAATATTTTTGCAGTTGCAAATTTTGTTACTATAAACATGCATGTGCAAGCATCTTCTTCATATAATGATTATTTTTTTCCCTCTCTGGGTAGATACCCAGTAGAGAGATTGCTGAATCAAATGGTAGCTCTACTCTTAGTTCTTTAAGAAATCTTCATAGTGTTTTCCATAGTGGTTGTACTAGTTTACATTCTCACCATCAGTGTAAAAGCATTCCTTTTTCACTACATCCAGGTCAACCACAGTTATTCTTTTATTATTTAATTACGGCTGTTTTTTCAGGAGTATGGTAGTATCTCATTGTGGTTTTGATTTGCATTCTCCTGATAATTAGTGATGTTGAAAAGTTTCTCATATTTTTGTTGCTGTATGTGTATCTTTTTTTGAGAATTGTTTATTCATGTCCTTTGCCCACTTTTTGATGGGATTTTTTTTTCTTGCTGATTTCAGTTCTTTATAGATTCTGGATATTAGTTCTTTGTCAGATGCATAGTGTTCAAAGATTTTCTCCCACTCTGTGGGTTGTCTGTTTACTCTGCTAATTATTTCTTTTGCTGTGCAGAAGATTTTTTGTTTAATTAGATGGTATTTATCTTTGTTTTTGTTGCATTTGCTTTTGGGTTCTTGGTCATGAATTCTTTGTCTAAGCCAATGTCTAGAAAAGTTTTTTCCATGCTATCTTCAAGAATTTTTATGGTTTCAGGTCTTAGATTTAAGACTTTTATTGACCTGGAGTTGATTTTTATATAAGATGAGAGATAAGGATCCAGCTTCATTCTTCTACATTTGTCTTGCCAATTATCCCAGAACCATTTGTTGAATAAGGGTGACCTTTCCCCATCTTATGTTTTTGCTTGCTTCATCAAAGATCAGTTGGCTGTAAATATTTAGCTTTATTTCTGAGTTCTTTATTCTATTCCATTGTTCTATGTGCTTATTTTTATACCAGTATCATGCTGATTTGGTAACTATAATCTTGTATTACAGTTTGAAGTTGGGTAATTTGATGCCTCCAGATTTGTTCTTTTTGCTTAGTTTTGCTTTGGCAATGTGAGTTCTTTTTTGATCAAATATACATTTTAGGATTGTTTCTTTTAGTTTTGTGAGAAATGACAAGGGTATTTTAATGGGATTGCATTGAATTTGTAGATTTCTTTTGGCAGTAAGGTCATTTTCACAATATTGATATTACCCATCCAAGAGAATGGGATGTGTTTCCATTTGTTTGTGTCATCATGTACCTTTCATTCCTGTGCTCACTCGTTCTTTCTCTCTCTCCCCCTCATCCCGCCATGTAGATAGATAGATAGATAGATAGATAGATAGATAGATAGATAGATAGATATACTGATATGGTTTGGTTGTGTCCCCACACAAATCTCACCTTGAACTGTAATAATCCCCATTGTCAAGGGCAGGACAAGATGTAGATAATTGAATCATGGGGTTGGTCTCCCCCATACTGTTCTTGTGGTAGTGAGCAAGTCTCACGAGATCTGATGGTTTTATAAATGAGAGTTCTTCTGCACAAGCTCTCTTCCCTGCCACCACGTAAGATGTGCCTTTGCCTCTCCTTGCCTTCTGCCATGATTGTGAGAACTCCCCAACCATGTGGAACTGTGAGCCCATTAAACCTCTTTCCTTTATAAATCACCCAATCTCAGGTATGTCTTTATTAGCAGCATGAAAACAGACTAACACACATACTCACTTATATAGATGTAACCTACATTGGATTGTAATTTATTATAAAATCACGTAATTTTTAATTCAATTTTAATTAATTTCACTTACTAAAAACACACTCAATTCTTCATTTAATAAACAGCTTTATTCTTTCCACTCATGTGGTTCCTAGCACACTAATATGCTTTTAAGTAGCAGGAAGAGAGCCTGCCTTCAGAGAAAGCTAGAAAGCCCCCAATGGATCTTGACAACATTCCCCCCAGTGTCTACTACTCTTTAATCCAGCACTCTTTCTCTCTTCCTATGTACCCCAAACTGCTTTCAGTTCTTGTCGGATTTCTGATAAAACTCTCACAATAAACAATCACGTCAATTGACTGAGAGACTACTTACTGAAAAATCAGTTGTTGGAAGGACAGGACTTTTCTCACTGCAATAGATGGGCTGAAAGATGAACACAAAGTGAAGGATAGAAAGGTAGAATGTGGGTCATATATGAGTCTTCCCATCAGTGTATCAGTGCTCAAGCTGATTCTTCAGTCCACCAGGTGTCGCAGGCTGTTTTCCTGTTCATTCTTTGTGAGGCAAGGCTCAACCTTACCTCAATCCACATTTGAATCTCAACCCAACCATGTTTATGACTCTACACACTTACCTAGCATTATGTTTCCATTATGTTTTCCTTCCTAAGACATTTCTCAGAAACTCTTTGATTTTCTACTCTCTGTCCTGTCTGTTTTCCAGATTGGAATTTCTCACACTCCACCTTTCCACCTGCCAAAACACTCATCCCTAGATATGCAAATATTAAATATTTTCTCTCATCAAGACAGCAGGCATCTTTGAGAAGTAACCAAAGTTTGTCATATAAAAAGTCTTGGGACAGAAAATTAGGTAGGTGGGAAGGAAAGTATGGAAGCTCCCCTTTAATATGGATAATTAAACTTTCTACAGAAGAAATGACTTTATTTGGAGTTGGGGAAATAGCAAAGAAATTGGCGATTCAGCTTTCAACTTCATTTTCTTTTGGTTTGAATGGAAAAATTTATGCATGTCTGTATTTATTTACTTATTGCTTTTTAAAGACTTTATTTTTTAGAGCAGTTGGGTTCACAAGCAAAATTGAGGAGAAATACAGAATTCCTGTATACTTTCTGCCCCCACAAATGTACAACCTCCCCTATCAACAGGATCCCTCACCACAGCTGTACATTTGTAATCAATGAACCTACATTAATACAGCCTTATCTCCAAAAGTTCATTTACATTAGTTTCATTAGATGTACAGTCTATGGGTTTTGACAAATGTATAATGGAATGTATTCACAATTTTAGTATTATACAAATAGTTTTATTGCCTTGAAAATCCTCTGTGGATCCTTCTCTCAACCCGCTGGCAACCATTGATCTTTTTACTGTCTCCAAAGTTTTGCCTTTTCCAGAATGTCATAAAGTTGGAATCATATAGTATGTAAACTTTTAGATTTGGCTTACTTCACTTAGCAATATACATTCAGGATTCCTCCATGCCTTTTCATTGCTTTATAGCTCACTTTTTTTAGCCTTGGGTATTCATTCATTCATTTACTAAACAATATCTGGGTTGCTTTCATGTTTTTGCAATTATGGATAAAGCTGCTATAACCATCCATGTGTAAGTTTTTGTGTGCATATAAATTTTTAACTCATTTTAGTAAATAGCAAGGAGTGCAATTGCTGGATCATATAGAAAGATGATATTTACTTTTGTAAAAAACTTCCAAACTGCATTCCAAGGGGCTGTACCATTTTGCATTCCCACCAGCAATAAAAGAAAGTTACTATTGCTCCACATTTTCACTAGAATTTGATGTTGTCAATGTTTAGGATTTTCACTATTTTAATTGGTTTTTAGTGTATCTCATTGTTTAACTGGAAATTCCTTAATGGCAGATATATAATACTGAACATCTTTTCATTTGCTTATTTGCCATCTGTATGTCTTCTTTGGTGAGGTACCTGCTGAGGTGTTTTGCTCAGTTTTTAATAATGTTGTTTCTTTCCTTATTGTTACATTTTAAGAAGTATTTTTGTACCTTTTAGATAACTACCCTGTAAATATGTCTTCTGAAAATATTTTCTTCCATTCTATAGCTTGTCTTCTCATTTTCTTGACATTGTCCCTACAGGTAAGTCTTTAATTTTAATGAAGTCCAGCTCACCAATTATTTCTTTCATATTTCATGCCTTTGGTGCTATATTTAAAAAGCCATTGTCATGCACAAGATCATTTAGATTTTCTCCTATCTTATCTTTCAAGGATTTTATAGATTTGCAGTTTACATTTAGGTCTATGATCTATATTGAGTTAATTATTGTGAGAGTGTAAGGTTAATATCTAGATTCTTTTCTTTGTTTCTTTTTCTTTTCTTTCTTTTTTTTTTTTTTTTTTTTGCATTTTGACGTCTAGTTCTTGCAGTGCCATTTGTTGAAAAGACTCTCTTTTCTCTATTATATTGTTTTGCTCCTTTGTCAAAGATCAACTGACAATATTTGCACAGGTCTAATGGGTCTATTTCTGGCCTCTCTATTCTATTGCACTCATCTATTCTCTAATATCTGTCTTAATTACTGTAGCTTTATAGTAAATCTTAAAGCAGACAGTGTCAGTCTGAATTTTATTGATAATTCTGAGTTGTTGACCTTTCCATATAAACTTCAGAATCAGTTTGTTGTTATCCACAAAATAACCTCCTGGAATTTTGATTGAGATTGATTAATCAACTTCATTTTAACTATGGATATTATCTTATACTTAAGGAAAATCTAGTGATGGTGATTCAGATATTACATAATTAGAGAATGGGAGTGTGACATCATTATGTTGAAGTAAGAGATACTTTCTAATGATGTTCAACTTCACCATATACAGTTATATGCTCATATGTTTAGCTTTGGAAAGGAGAATTGGAAAATAATTCCAGAAAAAGAGTGACCCAAAGACAATACCAAAACTCTTATCCTGTCCTTGGACCCCAACCGTAACTTCAAAAAAACCTGAATTACAGGAAGTTTGTTGTGTTACATAAAGATCACCATAACTATTTTTAAATGCCTGAATTGATCATAATTAGACTGACACGAAAATGCAGCCACATTAACAATAAACAGCATATGTATGTATGTACCTTAAGACCAAGAAAAACATTATAAAAATTCAAAGGCAAAAATTCACAATGGATGAATATTAATGTGAAATTTAAATAATAGTCTAATAATGAAACCAACATATATCATTAGTCATATTTGTAACTATGCTAATTAAAATACTTCAAAGGTATCATAATTTTTATTTCAAGGAGTAGTCACAATTTAAGCTTAGTTTTTTTGTTTTTTTTTTTTCAATAATTAATCAGCCACCAAGAGTGCCCTTGTTAAACAAAAGGAGCTGCACAGAAGAAATATTTTTGTTGCTTTCCCTTTGTTACTTCTATGAATATAAACCTCTGCTTTAGCATATATGTTTTCTTGGTTTCTTTTTATAGGTTTATCTCTAAATATATTTTAGTATTTCAAATCACATACCAAAGAGATCAGCATCTTTTCTTTGTTTAATTAAGTGACTATATTTCATAACAACAGAGCAGCATGAAATTCAAATGCAAAGAACATAAACATGGTCATGTTTTAGAATTTAGCTTATGCAAAAGTTACCTCTTTCCACATTAACAAAAGAATCATTTTGAAGTAACACAGAAAAAACTGACTTTCAATTAAGCCTAAAGCATATACAAATCAAGTCTAATTAGTCCAGTCCCCTAAATATGATCTGCAATTATGAGATAAATCTACCCACAGAGATTTATTAAACCTTATCATTTTTGAATTGAACTTCAATGAGTCTGCCTTTAGCTGCACCCTGCAGTGACTGGCAAGGTTTTCCTAATCCTTCTGGTTCCTCAGGTGCACTTTTCCAACAAAATTCTATGAAAAAAAATTATTCTGTGATATTATTGGCATTGAAACTAGATTTTGTCAGTTAGCCCCTTTGCATTTTCCTGTACTGTGTTTCTGCTTTTCCATTTTCTTAACCAATGACAACTAGAAATGCATGGTGGTGGCTCCATATTTATCTAACGGAGAAATGAGTTTGCTACTTCTGACATCCAGCTAATGCAATCACAAAGGTTGTTCACATAGCACAAAATAGTCACGTAGGAGCAGATCGACATAGCAAAAATTTGGTGCTGATCATTCCCACTATACTGTATTCCTGCTTATACTGGTCCCAGGATGGCCCAGCCTTTGAAAGAAGCATCAGCTTGAAGTAATATGCTACTCAGGGAAACAATCTTGAGAAAGAGAGGCAAATGCACATGATAGAAATAACAGTTTGTTCGTTCATCTTGTACTGAATGCACAATCTTTTTAAAATATTGTCAAATGCTTTGTTCATATTTGCTTTGATTGGGCAGGGAATAAGATTCCCTGGACTTTTAACAATCTTACCAAGAAAAAGAATCTTTCTTAGTTTAATGCTGTTTTTGTTTCTGTTAATAAAATCACTGAGTTGCACCCAGCTAAATATCGCAAATGACTTTTTCCTCTTTAGCAGAAAAAAAAGATCCTTCTGCTTCATGTTTAATGAGATAAGTGATATTAGTTATTCTACTGGCTGCTGTGATTAAAATTTTTAGATTCATGGATATGCTTATTCTTTACCCCCTGTGAAAAGTTGACTAGCTGACTAAGAGAAGTTAGAGTCAAAGCAAATTCAGGTGATCCATAGTCATATTATGCAGAAACCCTGATTTCACTCAAAACATGAACTTAAAAACCATATATAACTAAATAATTAGATTGAGAACATGTGTAGTAATAAAAGCACTAAAACTAATTAGCATATATCCCTTGATAAGGACCAGCTTCTCTACTTTACATCACACATCTATGTTTATTGTGCAAATATTTGTTAGCCACACTGGGGTAGCCTTCTTATCTTCTCTGTTGTGTTGTAGACTTTATCTGCATACCAATCTAGTGTTTGATTTTTAGGCAAGCAGTGTGACCCACAGAGGGGCTATTCAACAAAGTTAATTGTTGATAGTTATGATGAAGTTAACCAAGATAATATTAAAGCCTTACAGACTAGTATTTTTATTTCTGTCTCTCATTAACTGGCTAAATGATACATCTGAAGTTCCTGCCATTTTTTTCAGTATACTTAGATGATTATATATTTGACTATCCCTAAATAACCTCAAAGACTAGGTATAAATTCTGTTCACATTGTGTCCTCCCCTGCCAAAGTTGTATTAGTTTAAAAATTGGAACAAGTAATGGATGTTATAGATGCTGAAGATTTTCATGTCTGCTATTACCGGTATATATTGATCGATTCCTTTGGTCTGCTTCACCAGCATTTTAAGTCTGACAACACACAAAAACTTTGGTAGAGAAAAGTGCTTAAGGAACATTCAATTCATAAATTACTAGAATAGCAAAATGAACACCTTGAAAGTATGACTTTTTATTGTATTTTATGAATATTTTATGTCAACTCTGGATTTTAAATTTTATTAATTTAAATTAATAGGTATTTATTGAATAGTATGTATCGGCACTGTGCTAAGCAGTGGAGATACTGAAGATAGCAATTAAAAATAACAGATATTTATAAAAATGCAAAGTAAAACCTTCACAAAGTCATGGATACAGTTTATTGTATTGATTATTGTATCTTTGGTTTATACACAATACAATATTTGTTGAATGAGAACATACATCACATGTTTTCTTTGACTGTGCCTATTTAGCCTCCACTAATTCTTTATAAGGTCAGCTATCTTCGTTCTCATCCACTTGGAAATCAAAGTCTTTCTAATCTGTTCTGCTGTGACTCCCTCAGAATATTCTCTATTATTTTTCTATTTTTCTGGTTAGCATGTGGCTGCAAAGCAAAGAACCTGATTAGACTAACCGTGTTTGTGGCTCCCTAAATGCATCTTATTCTGTTATTCTATTATTGCACATATTTTTGTAGAAGTGCAGACTCAATATTATAAAACAGTACTAAAATCAATGCATTCATTGTATATACTTGAAGATGCTATGTGAGTAGAGAAAAGGCAGTGTTTGGGTCTCCCTGGGCAATGGGCAGAGAAGACACCACAAGGACATTAAACTGTATTTGATAAGTGTAGGAAGAAAATGCTGTTTCACTGAATTATAGCTCAAGCCACCTGTGGGGAGTCCTGGGAGATTAAATTGGAAAGGTGGGGAACAATCAGTCCATTACATTTTTCTTATATCCTATTAAGGGATTGAACCAAGGGAGAAGCAAAAATGATGGAAGCAGGAAATAAATAAAATATTTGTTAGTGTGAGATAGACTCTGTAAGATGTGGTGACTGATTACACATTGGGGCGATGGACCTCTAGAGAGAAGTTGGAGTGTTGCTGAGTTTTCTGGTTAGAGTAATTGAGTGGACAGCACTCAATGATTGCAATAGGAAATTCAGAAGGTGAAGTTATATAGAGTGAACTAAGATATATTTCTGAGCATGTTGTTCATAAGTAAGTATGTCTAATTCTTACCTATGGCCTGTTCTTACTTTTCCTACTTTGGGTTTTATCAGTTGTGTATTAGATGCTCCCTACTAAGACCCATATGTCACTACTCACAGATTCTAGCAGCTACCATCTTACAGTTTCTATCATTAGCCCCATCATGAAGCCCATGCTGTTGCTGTTTGTTTGCAGTGGTCTTTTTAAAAACAGGATTTACAGTATAAAAGTGTTAACAAATGTTAACATCTGTTAACAGGTGGACCAAGTTAACCGATTTATTTGTTTTTTGCACTGATATATTGTTTTTTCAAAGATTTGAAACTAGACCACATAAGGGAATATTGCTGAGGTAATTGCCGCAAAGAAATAACACAAGATAGTGCTGACTGAAATATAACGAAACAGAAAACTAAAGCAATTTGGTGTCTCTACCAGGTTGAACAGTGTTGCCATAAAATCTGTGACTAATCCGAATCTCAGAATGTGACCTTATTAGGAAATATAGTCTTTGCAGGTATAATTACTTTAGTTTACAAAAGGTCATATTAGATTAGAGTGGGCCCAAATTCAATGACTGGTGTCATTACAGAGAAAACACAGACATAGAGAGGTACATAGAGAGAATATCATGTGATAGTGGAAGTAAAAAGTGGAGTTATATGTCTATAAGCCAAAGAACAGCAAGGATTGCTGCCAATCACCAGAAAGTAGGAGGAGGCAAGGAAAAATTTCACCTTCAGAGACAACATGGCACTGCTGATACCTTGATCATGAACTTCTCATATCCAGATCTGCTGGGGAATACATTTATGCTGTTTTAAGCCATCCAGTTTGTGGTAATATGTTATGGAATACCTAGAGAACTAATATAATTTATATATTATATATAATATGTGTTCAACCTAATTTCAAAACAGGTTTGACAGAACTGACAATAAAATAACATATAAAATATAACATTGGATGAAAAGTCAATTAAATGTTTGAATTGTAATTTTGTAGTTCAATGAAAGATTAGAGATTAACATATTAAGGAAGAGAATTTGTATTTTGAATATGAAGACACTGACTATCATTGTTGGACAATAAGCTCCTTTCTACTCTTTCCAGTAATAAGAAATAAAAAAACAAGAAGTACAAGTAAAAGAGTGAGTATGTTGCATAACACATGTTCAATGTAAATATGTTTGCTATCAAACAGCAGAACATATTCACTTTTGTCTAAAGAGGTTATATTTTTCTTGGCAATAAATTTTAGCAGAAATCTATTTAGTTTAATGACAGCAATCCATATACTTCAATGGCTCTTAGAACGATATAAGACAGAACAATAATTGCTGTTCATGGACATGACCCTGAGTCATCAGGGAAAGGTTCGATTCAATGTATTCTGTTTCATAAGCAGATACTGTCTTATACATTTATAAAATGTATATAAATGAGCCTGAAAGAGATGACTGACAGTTATAGTCATGTACGACAGAGGACATTCAATGGAGTAAGGAGGGGCTTATGACAGCTGAGTAGGCAGGGTGTAAGGGGCTGCAGATTGATGGAGAAGGGAGAGTTACTACAAGGACAGACTGGAAATGACTCTTTGCCAAAAAAAAAAAAAATGGTGTCGAGGAGTGAAAGATACTAATCTGTGGCTGGATGATGGGAGCAGTAGAGGGGTGGAGAACTGGCAACAGAGAAAGAAAAAAAGTTTTATTCGTTTCCTAGTTGCTTCCATGAGATGTGTGAGCAACATCATGATCTACCACAGTACTTTCCATGTGCCAGCCAATATGCTAAGCTTTTAAAAAACTGTACACACATCCTTTAATCTTCAAGGCAAAGTGAAGTGAACATCAATATACCCATTTTATGGAGGTTGGGAAACTTCTCTCAAACTACATAACTAGTAAATGACAAGAACATTACATTATTGGAGATCAGTCCTCATTGACAATGGAGGGTCTATTCTTAACCATTTCCTTCTAAAGCCAACACAGAGTCAGGCACACAGCTGTGAGGATCAGAGACATGATGTATTTATCTGTGGATGTTGAAAGGTTATACCTTTAACTGAATCCTTAGAGGAGACCACAGAGGTAGAAGGAACAAGAAAAGACATCTAAGAAAGCTGAATCAGAAAAATGTCTTACTTATTCAACCATGAAAAGAAGTGACAGATATCTTAATGAATGAGACTTTACTGCATACAATAGTTTCTATTTCCAAATTTCATGTACTGAATTATTTTACTATATTAATTTAATGTTACTTTCTATTAATTGTTTTCCCAAAATTTATGATTATCTACATTTTTTTGGGTTGGCCACAGCTGTCCTTTATTGCAGATTCTTTTTTTGCCAGAGTCAAGTTATAGATCTAAAGTAAAAGAATTTTCCTTATACTGAGCATCAGTAAGTGTTCTAAGAAGGTGGAGACATCATCCCCAGACACAATTTTAAAATGATGCCAAGAGTTGCAAGTATCAGCCACCCGAGATAACGGTCATGTGCCATTAAGGACTACGTCCAGGAAATTTGGGATGGGTGCTCTGATGAAAGTATTATAGGGATGGGTGCACTGACAGATGTATTAGAGAGATTTTTATTAAATATAATTTAGATATGACTTTGTAGGATTAGGTATAGCTTTCTTCAGGACTATTATTCCCAGGTTATGGCAAATAAATATGGCATTGCTAAATGAACTGAATGAAACTACATTGCCACTGAAATATTTATGAATATATCTTTATAAGCTTATATCCACATCAACTTCAAGAATAAAACTAATGTCTTGTTTGAAACAAAACAAAAAAATGACAAAATAACTAAACGCAAATGGTTCTAATAGATATAATTAAGGAAAAAAATTAATTAAATGTGCTTCAGATTCTGAAACACTATGACAAAATTTTGTCTGTCTTTCAAATGCTTGAAGGTGTTTGATGGATTTCCCATGTGGCATAAAAAGTTTAACAAGATAGACCTCATGGGTCAACTTGAAGGTATCCTATATTTGTTTAGAGAACAAGTGCATTCATGAATCCTCACTCTTGACAGACAGAGAATTATATGGCTCAAAGCATTTGGTTTCAGTGTTTATAATGAATGACATATTAAGGGAATCACTATGCTCTGCATATGTCATATAGCATTGGGCTCGCATGGCATGAAGGATGGTCATTATTTGGAGGAGGGGGTCGAATGACTGGTCCTCCTTGACAGAATGACCTTGTTTAATGTCCTCTGTGCCATTCAATCCTCCATTCTTGATCAGCCAGTTCCATTTATCATTCTAATTAGGCAACATCTTGCCACCTCAATCAGCCTCAATTACTTTAGGCCTCATTAGTGACTGATATTCTGTAACAAGTGCATCTTTGAAGAAGCAAGGTCAGATAAAGTAGTTCAGTGCACAGGCAGCAAGCACACTCCTATCTCTATACGTGAGGCTTTCAAGTTTAGCAAGACATCCATCAGATACTCAAACTTTTTATTTCACAGTCAGATTATAGCCATCTGGTCAAAAACATTTTGTTTGTATTTAGCAACATCTAAATGATCTCAAAATTGGAGGTCTGAATTTCTGGTCAGAGAATTTAAAACAATGTTATCACCCAAAGTCTACAGTAATAGTTTTCCATAATGAAAATTGATTCTCCCAGGGTTTTTACCTTTGCTTCATATAAGTGAATCAGCAAAATGAAACAAAAAGAAGAAAAATGCAGTTCAGAATTTGGTGATTAATGGATGAGATTTTCATTTTTCATTTATTTAAGACTAGAAAAATACAGGTAACATTATGAAATCATTGCATTTGCTAATGCTTATATATAATTTTTGTGATATGCTATTTGTAAAATATTGATACATATGGAAAAGTTCTAGAAAATAATTTGAAAAAATGTTAGAATTATTATAATTTTACTTTGCTTTTGTTGTTTTTAATAGTATTATACATATATATTTAAGGTTAGCATTTATTAAGGCTTCTAATGTTTTTTGTTTCTTTCTTAAACACAAGTCTGGAACACTATACTCAAGATAAGATTTTGTTTGTTTATGTTTCTTTTTAGCCTCAAAATTCTGAAAATAATCTACATTTTGTTTGGAGAAAAGTTATTTGAACATAAAACAATTTCATTCAATAATCTTGCTAAATGCCAAGCTCCAGTGATTTAAGTGTGTATCAAAAAAAATATTTATTTTCTGGAGCACACAGATAAATGAGAAGACCAACACACAGACATGTAAACAAATAATTACAATGTAATGTTATCCATGCAACAAAAGAGTGTTAACCAAAACTAGGGAAGAGATATCTAGCTCTGTCCAAGGTTACAGTGGATATGACGTCACAGAAGAAGAGGGTTTTACAGAAAATTTCAAAGAAACAGGGTTGTTAAAAAAGTGAATAAAAGAAGTGAGAAAGAACCATGAAAAATAGCATTTCCTATAGGAGAAGAATATAAAGAGGAGAGGAGGAGGGTGAATTGTTGACCTAGCTGCAGAATCATGGAACAGAATGACGGACAAGAAGCTTTGAACAGCTGGCAGACACCAAGACCTTGCATAGGAAAGTGAAATGCACATTTCCTGGGCTTTGCCTTCCAGAGTAGAAAACCTCATTAATTAGCTACAGAAACTAAGGTCGAAGGTTCCAACTTTGCTCCTCAATCTTTCATCTATTTTTCCCTCCTTTAACCTGGCATCAGGTACTAACCCCTTACTTGTAGGTTTCTTGTTCTGACTTTGAGTCCAGATATTTTATTTGGTCTATATAATTTGACTCAGGGATGAACACTGTGATTTGACCTCAGCCCAGGCCTTGAATCCCCTGACTATGATCCTGATGGCTGCCATATGTACAGTAGAGATTTAGATCTTCTCTCTTCCCAAGGCCAGCCAAGATACAGTTTTCTGTTTGTACTTGTTATGATGTGTTTATAGAAAATTATACTTTTCAATGGGACTGTACATTGCTTAACTGAATTCAATATTAATAAATAAAATTTAAAATATTACACAAATGAGGCTAAATATTCAAAGTATTATTATAAATCCATTATAGGGTCTCCACAGAGACACTGCTCATAAACTGTTCCTTTTTCAGCGGCTGTAATTTTGTTGTTGCTGCTTTAGGAAAACTTCTATTATAGTCATAGAACTGAATTGAAGTATATTGGCAAGTTGATAAATATGGAAATTTTTTTTTAGTATAAACTCCAAATGTGAGAATTCGTAGAAATTTTCAATTGTCACATAGAGTTTAAACATATTTTAAAATTTCTACCAACAAATGAGTTATAATATGCAATATATACCCATGATTAGTAGAAAATTATCCTATAATAGGAATCATTTCATGTGCCTAAACAAATTCCCAATGAGAAACTAGATACATCTAAAAGATGCTATCTTTTCCAACTATCAAAATATATCAAACATATGAAAAAATGACCTCAATGTATTAAGTGAACTAACCTGAATAATACTGGTTCAATTTCATTCTTAACCTATGTACTTAGAAAATTAAAGTTGGGGAGGGACCAAGACAGCCAATTAGAAACAGCTGCAGTAGGAGGCTCCCACCACCAACAGCAAAAACGGCAAGTGGATCCTGCACCAGCAACTGAAGTATCCAGGTTCTCTCACTGGGGCTAACTGAGCAGTTGGCACGCCCCACAGAGAGCCAGAAAAAGCAGTGTGGTGCGATGGCCCATGTGGGGGCCACATGGGGTAAGGGGAGCTCCTACTCCCAGCCAAGGGAGGAAGTGAGTGAATGTGCTACTTTGCATGGGAAACCAGGCTTTTTCCATGGATCTGTGCATCTCATGGATCACGATATCTCCCTTGTGAGCCCATGCCACAAGGGCCTTGGGTCTCAAGCACAGAGCTGTACAGATTCTTAGCGGCCATTGCCTAAGATTACTGAGTTTCCAGGGGAGGTTTGGCCATCATCGATGCGGCTGCCTGCTGCCTAAGATGACTGATCTCCCCTGGGGAGGAGTGGCTGCCGTCACTGCAGCTGCCTGTTGCGGAAGATGACTGCGCTTCTGTGGTTGAAGGGAGGCAGTCATCACTGCAGCTCCAGTCCACTGTTTCCCCTGTCAGTGCTGGGGAAACTAGACGGATTGGACCCAAGAGGAATTTCCCACAGTACAGCATAGTGGTTGTCACAGATCATGACCAGACTGCCTCATTAAGCTGGATCCTGACTCATCCTTCCTCACTGGGTGGGACCTCCCTGCAGGAATTTCAGCTACTCCAGCCAGGGGTTTAGGGACAGAACTCTGATATCCCTGGGACTGAGGCCCTGGAGACAGAGGTGGCCGCAGTCACCACAGATCAGCAGACTTAGTCTTTCCCCCTGCTGGCTTTGAAGAATTTAGGCATTCTGGAGAAGTGAAATTTTCCCCCAGTGCAAGGCACCCCCTCTGTCAAGGTAGGCTAGAGTGCTACATTAAGCAGGTCCTGGATCCTCTGTCTCCTGACTGGGTGAGGCAACCCAACAGGGGTCACCAGATACCTTATGCAGGAGAGTTCGCACTGGCATCAGGTTGGTAGCCATGTTTGCTGTTCTGCAGCCTCCACTGGTGGTATCTCCAGATGCAGGAGGGTTCCAGGCGAATAAGTTCTATAGTGAATCCCCAACAAACTGCAGAAGCCCTATAAAAGAGGGGCCTGATTTTTAAAAGAAAAACAAACAGAAAGGAACAACAACAGCATCAAGAAAAAGTCCCCACAAAAACCCCAACCAAAGGTGAGCAGCCTCAAATGAAGCTAAATAAACTCACAAAGATGAGAAACAATCAACAACAAAAAAAAATGGTGAAACTCAAAACATCAGAGTACCTCTTCTCCTCTAAGTAATTGCAACCCTTCTCCAGCAAGGGCACAGAACTGGGCAGAGGCTAATACTGATGAATCAATAGAAGTAGGCTTCAGAAGGTGAGTAAGAATGAACTTTGCTGAACTAAAGAAGTATGTTCTAACCCAATGCAAAGAAGCTAAGAACAATGAATACTGCAGGAACTGTTAACCAGAATAACTACTTTAGAGACAGACATAAATGACCTGATAGAGCTGATTGTTTAACCTGAGAACTTCACAATGCAACATATGCATCAATAATTGAGTAGACCAAGCAGAGGAAAGAATTTCAAAGCTTGAAGACTATCTTTTTGCAATAAGATAGGCAGACAAGATTAGAGAAAAAATAATGAAAAGGAATAAACAAACACTCTGAGAGCTATGATTATGTAAAAAGACTAAACCTAAGACCAATTGGGGTACCTGAAAGAGATGGAGAGAAAAAACCAAGTTGGAAAACATACTTCAGGATATCATCTAGAAGAGCTACCCAACCTAGCAAGACAGCCCAACATTCAAATTCAGGAAATCCAGAGAACTCTAATCTAGTAAGATGTTCCATAAGAAGATCAACCCCAAGACACAAAATCATCAGATTCTCCAAGGTCAAAATAAAAGAAAAAATGTTAAGGGAAGCCAGAAAAAAAAGGCCAGGTCACCTATGGAGGGAAGTTCATTAGACTAATAGTGGACCTCTCAGCAGAAACTCTACCAGCCAGAAGAGACTGAGTACCAGTATTCAATATTCTTAAAGAAAATAATTTCCAAGACGTAATTTTATATCCAGCCAAACTAAGCTTCATAAGTGAAGGAGAAATAAAATCCTTTTCAGACAAGCAAATGCTGAAGGAATTTGTCACCACCAGGCCTACCTTGGAAGAGCTCATGAAGAAAACATTAATATGAGGTTGGGGGGGAATTGTCCCCAGCCACTGCAAAAACACACTAAAGTAGAAAGACCAATGGTACTATGAAGCAAGTACATCCACAAATTTGCAAAATAACCAGCTAGCATCATGATGATAGGATCAAATTCACACATAACAATATTAACCTTAAATGTTAATGGGCAAAATGCCCTAACAGAAAGACACAGAATGGTAAGCCTGAAAAAGAGTCAAAACTCATCAGTGTGCTATATTCAAGAGATCCATCTTATGTGTAAAGACACACAAAGGCTCAAAATAAAGGGATGGGGAAAAAGTTACCAAGCAAATGGAAAGCAGAAAAAAACGGGGGTTACCATCCTAGTTTCTAACAAAACAGACTTTAAACCAACAAAGATCAGAAAAACAAAGAAGGGCCTTACATATGGTAAAGGGATCTATTCAACAAGAAGAGCTAACTATCCTAAATATATATGCACCCAATATAGGGTGCATATATATTTAGGATAAACATCTAAGAACTTGATTCATAAAACAAGTTCTTAGAGACCTACAAAGAGACTTAGGCTCCCACACAATAATAGTGAGAGAATTTAATGTCCCATTGTCAGTATCAGATTATCAAGACAGAAAATTAAGATATTCAAGACTTGAACTCAGCTCTGAATCAAGTGGACCTGATACACATCTACAGAACTCTCCACCTCAAATCAACAGAATATACATTCTTCCCAGTGCCACATGGCACTTATTCTAAAATCGACCACATAATTGGAAGGAAATCAGCAAATGCAAAAGAACTGAAATAATAACAGTCTCTCAGTACAATCAAATTAGAGATCAAAATTAAGAAACTCACTCAAAAACACACAATTACATGAAAATTGCACAACCTGCTCCTGAATTCATCCTGGGTAAATAGTGAAATTAAGGCAGAAATCAAGAAGCTCTTTGAAACTAATGAGAACAAAAAAACAATGTGCAGAATCTCTGGGTCTCAGAAAAAGCAGTGTTAGGAGGAAAACTGCTAGCACCAATTGCCCACATCAAAAAGCTAGAGAGATCTCCAATCAACACCCTAACATGACAATGAAAAGAGTTAGAGAACCAAAAGCAAAAAATGCCAAGCTTGCAGAAGCCAAAACTAATCAAGATCAGGGTGGAACTGAAGGAGATAGAGACATGAAAAACCCTTCAAAAAAATCAGTGAATCTAAGAGCAGCTTTTCTGAAAATAAAATAGATAGACTGCTAGCTAGATTAATAAAGAAGAAAAAAATCAAATAGACACAATAAAAATGATAAAGAGATATCACTACTGGCCCCACAGAAATACAAACAACAATCTGAGATTAAACAACTCTATGAAAATAAATTAGAAAATCAAGAAGAAATGGATAAATTTCTGGACACATACATCCTCCCAAGACTGAACTATGAAGAAGTGGAATCCCTGAATAGACTAATGAGTTCTGAAATTGAGGCAGTAATAAATAGCCCACCAACCAAAAAAAGCCCAGGACCAGATGGATTTATAGCTGAATTCTACCAGAGGTACAAAGAAGAGCTGGTATAATTTCTTCTGAAATTATTCCAAACAATTGAAAAGGAGGGAATTCTCCATAACTCATTTTATGAGGCCAGCATCTTCCTACTACCAAAACATGGCAGAGACACAACAACAACAAAAAACTTCAGGCCAATATCCCTGATTTATATCAATGCAAAAATCCTCAATAAAATACTAGAAAACCAAAGTCAGCAGCACAAAAATCTTATCCACCACGATTAAGTGAGCTTCATCCCGAGGATGCAAAGCTGGTTAAACATACGCAAACCAATAAATGAAGTTCATTATATAAACAGAACTAAAGAAAAAACCCACGTGATCATCTCAATATTTGCAGGAAAGATCTTCAATGAAATTCAACATTCCTTGATGTTAAAAACTCTCAAGAAACTAGGCATTGAAGGAGCATATCTCAAAATAATAAGAGCCATATATAACAAACTCACTGCCGATATCATATAGAATAGTAAAAGCTGAAAGCACTCCCCTTGAAAACTGGCACAAGACAAGAATGCTGTCTCTCACCACTCCTGTTCAACATAATATTGGAAGTTCTGGCCAAGCCAATCAGGCAAGAGAAAGAAATAAAGCTTATTCAAATAGGAAGAAAGGGAGTCAAACTGTCTGTTTGCAGATGACATGATTCTATATATAGAAAACTCTACTGTCTCATCCCAAAAGCTTTTTAAGCTGATAAGTAACTTCATTCAACAAAGTCTCAGAATACAAAATCAATGTGCAAATATCACAAGCATTCCTATACACCAACAATAGACAAGCAGAGAGCTAAATCATCAATGATCTCCCATTCATAATTGCTACAAAGAATATAAAATACCTAGGAATACAGCTAACAAGGGAAGTGAAGGAGCTCCTCAAGGAGAACTACAAACTACTGCTCAAGGAAATCGGAGAGGACACAAAGAAATGAAAAAAGATTTCATACTCATGCATAGGAAGAAGCATATTGTGAAAATGTCCATACTACCTGAAGTAACTTATAGATTCAATGCTATTCCCATTAAACTACCACTGACATTCTTCACAGAATTAGAAAAAACTACTTTAAAATTCATATTGAACCAAAATACAGCCCAGATAGCCAATACAATCCTAAGCAGAAAGCACAAAGCTGGAGGCATCACCCTACCCACCTTCAAACTATACTACAAGGCTATAGTTACCAAAACAGCATGGTACTGGCAAGGAACAGACACATAGACCAATATAACAAATTACAGATTTCAGTAATAAGACTGCACATCTATAACTATCTGATCTTTGACAATCCTAAGAAAAACAAGCAATGGGGAAAGGATTCCCTACTTAATAAATGGTGCTGGGAGAACTGGCTGGCCATATGCAGAAAATTGAAAATTGACCCCTTCTTACAATTTATAGAAAAATTAACTTGAGATGGATTAAAGACTTAAATGTAAAACCAAAACTATAAAAACGTTGGCAGAAAATCTAGGCAATACCATTCAGAGCATTGTTATGGGCAACGATTTCATGACAAAAACATCAAAAGCCATGCAACAAAAGAAAAAATTGACAAATAGGGTCTAAATAAAGTGAAGAGCTTCTGAAAAGGAAAAGAAACTATCATCAAACAGACAACCTGCAGAATAGGAGAAAATTTTTGCAATGTACACATCTGACAAAGGTCTAATATGCAGAATCTTCAAGGAACTTAAACAAATTTACAAGAATAAAACAAGCAACCCCATTAAAGAGTGGGCAAAGGACATGGACACTTCTCAAAAGAAGACATTTATGCAGCCAACGAACATATGAAGAAAAGCTCAACATCACTGATTATTAGAGAAATGCAAATCAAAACCACAATAACCTACCATCTCATGCCAGTCAGAATGGCAATTATTAAAAAGTCAAGAAACAACAGATGCTGGTGAGATAGTCACACTTTTAAATTGTTGGTGGGAATGTGTATTAGCTCAACTATTGTGGAAGACAGTTTCATAATTCCTCAAATACCTAGAACCAGAAATACCATTTGACCCAGCAATCCCATTACTGGATACATAGCCAAAGGAATATAATTTATCCTATTATAAAGATACATGCACATCTATGCTCCCTGCAGCGCTACTCACAATAGCAAAGAGATAGAATCAACCCAAGTTCCCATCAATGATAGACTGGATAACGAAAATGTGGCACATATACACCATGGAATGCTATGCAGTCACAAAAAGGAACAAGATCGTGTACTCTGCAGGGACATGGGTGGAGCAGGAAGCTATTATCTTCAGCAAACTAAGGCAGGAGCAGAAAACCAAATACCACATGTCCTTACATATAAGTGGGAGCTGAACAGTGAAAACACATGGACACAGGGAGGGGAACAACACACACTGGGGCCTGTCATGGGGGTGGAGGAAGGGAGAGCACCAGGATAAATAGCTAATGCATGTGGGGCTTAACACTTAGGTCATGGGTTGATAGGTGCAGCAAACTACCATGGCACGTTTTTATCTATGTAACAAACCTGCACGTCCTGCACATGTATTCCAGAACTTAAATTAAAATTAAATTAGATTTTTTAAAAAGAAAATTAAGCTAGGATACATGTTGTCAAACATTTCATATTTTTCAAATAAATAAGCAGGTCACATTGTTATATTACTACACTGAAGAACATAAAGTGCCTCTATAGATAATATAAACTTTGTTTATTTTATCCCCCAAAATTCACTACCAACAGGGAGGGGAGCATCTCACACTGGGGTCTGCTGGGGGGAAAAAGGGGAGGGACAGCAGGGGGTGGGGAGTTGGGGGAGAATAGCATGGGGAGAAATGTCAGATACAGGTGATGGCGAGGAAGGCAGCAAATCACACTGCCATGTATATACCTATACAACAATCTTGCATGTTCTTCACATGTACCCCCAAACCTAAAACGCAATAAAAAATATATTTAAAAAAATTTAAAAAATTAAAAATAAAAGAAAATAGAGCAGGTTTTATTTGCAGCCACCTTCTTCTATTGCCTCTTCTCCAATCCTTTTAATTTCCCTCAATTCTGACTGCATTGGGAAAGCATAATCTTCATTGCATCCATTATTTTCCATGTTCTGCAGGACCTGTGAAGCTTAGCTGCATTCTCCTAAGTTCTTGCTGACCATTACTCAATCTCCATCCTTCATAATGTGACAGTCATTTTTTTCTTTCTGCCATGAATTGATTAATGTGATACCCACTCTTAACCTGTGCATCTGAGAGTGCTTAGTGTATGTAATCTAGTAAACATCAGATAAAAGCCTATGGTACAGCTCATCTGCAATCGTACTTTTATGGTTCTGGCTGGGAAAATACACTGGAACATGTCCAGCCATGTGTATAAATCAATTCCTTTCACACCCATGAAAAGCTAGGTATTCCTGCCAGCTGGAGCTGTTGGCAGATCAAAAGCTGTGTGTGAAAACTTCTGCAGTTGTTTGTACTATTTCTAAAAAAAAAAAACAAAAAACAAAAAAAATCAAGAGAATTACAGCAAAGAAGAGTAGAAAACATTTTAGCTTCATGCACTACTACTCTAGTGAAAACCTGTGCATCAAAAAGTGATACATAACAAATTGTAAATCCACACAGAGAAATCTGGATCTGCCACAGGATTTTCATTTATCTATTTAATTTATTTTTGAACTCAATAGGTTTTCATTTTCTTCCATCTATAGAACATTTCATAACCTTTCTGCATATCTCAAAGATTAAAGTGCAAAGTGAGAATAAAAAACATTTTATGAAGCACGAACTGCTATGCAGTTGCCGCCACCCATATGTTACCTGTAGTAGAAGAATAGCTGATATTAAAATGTTCTCGGGTTATGGTGGAGCATTTGTATTTTGGGAAGAATTTTTTAATACAAATGTTTTCTACCATCTAATTCTCAATTAAGAACTGAAGAAAACACTAAAATATTACAATAAATTCTAAAATAATATCAGCCAATTTACCAAAAGTCCTGAGTGAGCACTACCACAAGTCCTTAATCTTCGTGGGTAGCTCTGAAAGAAGCCTCTGGGTAACACCATGGTTGTTGTTCATACATGCTAAATACTTTTCTTAGGTGTTAAACATTTGTTTTAATTTTATTCTTAGAAAAACAAGTGAATCACTATCAACAAAACTAAAATAAGTATCTAATGTACACTTGTTCCATAGTCCAGAGATTCAATAAAGATAATCATTCAGAATGTTGAAAGAAAACAACTCCAAGAGCAGAGTTGGCAAACAAACTTTATCTTTCATATCAGGTCTCATGAATTAATTGTGGCCTCCTGTAGCTGTTGGTGGAGCAAAATTTTGAGGCTTTACCAAAGTTCAGTTGGAAAAAGTATGGATTCATACTAATATCTGACAGCACTATGGCCAGGACAGTGTTGAAGATCTCCTATCTACATATTTTTAAATATAGTTTCATAGACCAAAGTGAAATAAATTAAGATTATAGAAGAAATCAGAGACTAAGAAGCAGAAGACAACAAATTTGAAAATGACACTGGATACATTTGTTTGTTGTTGAAAATCTGCTAATGACACTGGCAACATGAAAATTAAAGAAAGGCTAGACAAGCAGCCAGGAGACATTTTATAAGAAGATATGTTTTTTAAATAGAATTGCAAGGTAACCTTAGAGTTTAGATACTGATTAAGCACCAGAATGAAATCCTTTGCCCTGTTATAAATGTCTGTGTCATCAGTAATTGACTGATACTAAAGTCAGTCCTCTAAAAGTTAGTAGCTGATTGAAGGATGTGGGAGATACCCAAGAATACTTAATTAACTTGCTCTTTGGAGGAGGGTAGTATTAAAAGTTAATTTTTAATTATGGTCTATTATAAAGTCAACCAGATAGAAAATATTGCCAATGTTATCTACAGACACATCATCATATTTCTGTATTCCTGAAGCAGAAAGATACTAAGCAAAGTTTATTTATTTATTTTTATTAGTTTTTTTTTTTTTTTTGAAGTTGAATACCTCTTTTTTTATTGTACTTTAGGTTCTGGGGTACATGTGCAGATCATGCAGGGTTGTTGCATAGGTACTTATATGGCAAGGTGGTTTGCCAAAGTTTATTTTTAATTCGGATCAAATATTACTCCAATTTTGGGAGCAATAGCAGGTAGAATAGCCCGGGAAAATGTAGAGTCCTGAGCCCAGTACACCATGGAAAATCCTACTCAGTTGATTCTAGCCTGCCATTCTGTTTTCTCTAGCCCAGAGAACACCACTGTTTTAGTCAGAGTTCTGCAGAGAAACAGAACCAATAGGGTGTGTGTGTGTGTGTGTGTGTGTGTGTGTGTGTGTGTGTGTGTGTGTAAGGAGTTAGCTCAAGTGATTAGGGAAGCTGGTAAGTCCAAAACTTATGGGTGAGCTGGCAAGCTGGAGACCCAAGAAGAGCCATGTTGCAGGTGAAGTCTGAAGGCCATTCTGCTGCAGAATGCCCTCTTGCTTGGGGGATATCAGTCTTTTAATCAATGCAGGCCTTCCATTGATTGCGTAAGGTCAATCTACCCACATATGGAGGATAACCTGTTTCACTCAAAGTCCATTGATTTAAATGTTAATCTCATCCAAACACACCCTCAGTAAAACATCCATAATTATATTTGACCACACTATGTGGCTGTGTCTCAGCCAAGCTGACACATAAAATTAAGCATCACAACCACCACCAAGAGAGAAATGAAGAAACCACAAAAGTAAGTACAAAGTTTGATATGTTCTCACTATGTGAAAGCCTCATGGAAATTTTGAATGTGTATCCTTTGCTTGAGGATTCAACCAGATTAAGTTCTTCAACTATTTGTTGCACATTATTGCAGACTGTACTCTATAACAATGAATGCAACAATATCTTCCAGTACCCATTCTGCCATGTGACTTTGTTATTCCCCCATCAAGGGGAGGGATCCAATTTTCTTCTCTTTGAATCTGGACTTTCCTTGGTGATTCAATTATAACCAATAGAATTCAGTGGCAGTGACACTGCCTGACTTCTGAATATAGGTCAGAAAAAAAAACATGGTCATTCCCCTTGGAACACTCACTCTCAGGATGCTTTCCCATTACAGGTGCCCTGCTGTGAGAAGCCAAACGAGAGACTAAGCAAGGGCTTAGGTCAGCAATTGCAGCTAAGTTCATAATTTGAGTTATCCTACCTCAGATTCCAAGCATCTGAGTGCAGACACTTGAGATGATTTCAACCCTCAGTCATTCCAGTCTCCCTCAGCCATGAGAATTTTCCAACCTGAGGCCCTAGATAACATGAAGCAGAGATAAGCCACCCTCACTATACTGGCCATAGAATACGTGAGTATAATAAAAATGGTTGTCACCTTACATTACTGAGTTTGTTATGTTTTGTTAAATTACGTGAATAACCAGACCAACTGACAACTGTGTACAGGCAGTATACTAGGCACCATGAAGGATAAACATTTAAGTTTGAAAAAAGTTATTAATGTTACATCTAGGAGTTAAAAATATAAATATAAAATTTCAGGAAATAATAAACATATGTATATATATTTTTTTCAACAAAACTGACCAATTCCTAAGCCCCCAGGGTGCATCACACTTACTAAAAAGTGGCATGCATAGTATCAACATAACGGTAACACAGTTAACATAGTCATTTCTTTTAAAAGTCAACAGAAATACAGTTTGTTTGATTTTTGCAATTCGGATCACTGGCTGAGTGCCCTCTCTATTTCTTTGCACAGTTTTTTTTATGTTTTTCCCTTCATTGAATTAAAGAAAACCCCAAACTGTCAAAGGCAATGGCTACCCAAGGCCACTATTACCACAGGAGTAAGTAAGAGGAGAATCAAACAGGTTTATTCTTCTTTCCTGATGCCAGGGGAAGTGGGAGATCAGAAGGCAATCAAGCAGAATATTTCAATAATTCATTTTTCTATTTCACGTCCTTCATTTTCTAATAGAACAGGTTTTTTTTAAAAAAAAAATCTGTACAGAGCGTACCTTGTATTATAAATCTTGTTTCACTAGCTTGTAAACTCCTACATGACAGGAAGTCTGTCTTTTTTCTCCCCATGTTTTGAATAGTGTCTTATATCCTGACCTCTCAAATATTAAATCAGTCAAGTCTTGGAACAAAGAGTATTGAAAAAATTGTTTTTTTTTTTTTTCTTCATAACATACTGGTTCCTTTTGCTTCCCAGCAAAGATAATGAAAGGTTTTAATCATATCATAGGTGCTAACTTTTCATTTATCTGGCAAGTGCCTTGGTAGTAAATCCAAATCAAACTCTTATTGCAGCAAAGTTAGGTTGCTAAAATGACCAGAGTAGCAGGTCATCTTAGCCATCTTCCCTCATCTCTCAGAGTGGGAGATTGCTCCATAAACCATGTTCCTTGATGCTCATCCAACCCTATTTTAAGTGATGAACGTAATGGCCTAATAGCCCTTTCTTTAAGAAGTATGTCATGTTATTCAGTCTGGACCTTCAAAGTCTAAAGGACAGCAGCACTCTGAGACCATTCTTACTTTAAAATTTGAGGGACTAATAAATTTCAAATGCAGGGTCAGAACATATTAAAGTAAACAAAGCAGTTTGGTCACTGTTACACACAGAGTCAAATATACAGCAGAAGGACAACCTTATCACTAACAGAGGTGTCTGGATAATTATCTGACCTTTCCTACAAGACCTTGGAGCATCTTTGCTTGCAAGCATATAGGAAGTTGCCCAAGTAGAAGCCTCTTCTCTACAAAAGAAAAATGTGTGTGTGTGTGTGTGTGTGTGTGTATGTGTGTGTGCGTATGTGTGTGTGTGTGCGTGTATGTGTGTGTGTGTGTGTATGTCTGTGTGTGGTCATTTTTAAGAAGCATAAAAGAAATGGGAATGCATGTATGTATACAATACCTGAAAGAAAAAAATAGAAAAATATAAGATATACCACTTAAATGGCATCATCTAGTAATACAAAAGAAAAGAAAAATTTATATGAATGAATTGTGTTTATATATTTTACAAACCAAAATTTTGATCTTTAGTCTAAAAATTGAGAGTGTGTGCTATGCAAGATCACATCTGAAAATACTTAAGCTGTAGTCATAACATTTCAATGCTAATTAACATTTTTCCTCAACATGAAAGTTTTCACAAATTAAAAATATTTTGAACAGACAGGCTTGTCTAGATAATTTATGGGGTCTGCTAACAAAATGAAATTCAAGACCCCTTGTTCCAAAATTAGAAAGAAACTTTTGTGTTTCTTCTACAGTTCCTCTCCCAACCGGTCATGGTGGTTTTTTTTTTATTAGGTTTATTTATCCACCTTTATATAAACAAATTATAAAATGCACATATATGCAAAATATAACATTTTTATGTATTATTCAATGTCACACACCCTTGGACATGGAGCTTCTTGCAGGATAAGTACAGATCCTGACAAGCACCAAGTTATCTTACACTGTGACCCTAACTCTCCCCACACCCAAGTCCTAACCCTCACTCAGCATAGAAGGAGAGAGAGAACCCATCCTGGGGAAACTCAGGCTCCTGGCTCATGTTCCTTCATCTCCTCAGATTTCACTTACAAAACACAAATTCAAAAATACAATTATGAAGAATTTTATAACAGTGATTATAATATAGAGCAACAAGCTCAAAGCATAGAATCCTTCTGAGAGTGGGGCCCTGAGTGACTGCATTGGTGATATGCCCGTAAAGCCAGACCTATTAACAGGCAACATTTGGAAATATAGCCTTTAAGCTTACTATGATATTTAATGCAATTTAATATTATGCCTTATTGGTTCTAAGGTTGTGTTTTCTCTTGCTTGTATTCAAGAGGTTTATTTTTTTCTATTTAAAAGATTTTTTGTTTGTTAATTAAAATTTTTGGAAATTTTCTTTTCTAGAATAAACTCGCTTAAAAGAGTGTGATGACTTTCTAACAGGTCAATTTGGCTAGGTTGAATCCAACTGCCCTTCTGTGTATGCTTTGGATTATAGTAGGCCTCTGGAGAATTTACAACTGGACACTTGGAAGGCATGTATGTAGTAGCTGCCATTTTGGAGCTCATACACATTGTTGCTTATCTGTGGCTCATGTTGTTGATGAAGCAATGGTCAGGCCTCCAATTGATTTAAGATCCAGCATCTGGCCCAAGACAACAGCCATAAAAATGCTGCTGACTCAGGCCCCATGACTGAGTAATGACAGCTACCTATAACAAACACAGACACAGACACACACACACACACACACACAAATTCTGCTTCTCTCATTGAATCCTAACTGGACAATGGGTTATTAAGAAAACAGGAAATATTATGTGATTTGGACACAGGATAACTACATTTCCTAGTAATTTTATGATTTGTTTATAAAGACTGAGATAATTTCATATAAAAATTGAAAAGTATCCTGTCCTACAATCAGGCCTTTAATGCTAAGGGCAGCCAGAGAGGAAGGTTGAGTTACTGACAAAAGGAAGCCCATCAGACTCACAGTGGATCTCTCAGCAGAAACCCTACAAGTCAGAAGAGAGTGGGGGCCAATATTCAACATCCTTAAAGAAAAGAACTTTCAACCTAGAATTTTATCCAGCCAAATTAAGCTTCATAAGCAAAGAAAAATTAAAATCATTTACGAACAAGCAATTGCTGAGAGATTTCATTGCCACCAGGCCTACCTTACAAGAGCTCTTGAAAGAAGCAATAAACATAGAAAGGAACAACCAGTACCAGCCACTCGAAAAACCTACCAAATGGTAAAGAGAATCTACACAATGAAGAAACCAAGTGAACTAACAGGCAAAACAACTAGCTGGCATCAAAATGGCAGGATCAAATTCACACATAACAATATTAACCTTAAATGTAAATGGACTAAATGCCCCAATCAAAAGACACAGACTGACAAATTGGATAAAATGTCAAAACCCAACAATGGGTTTTCATGGTATCCAGGAAACCCATCTCACATGCAAGGATACACATAGGCTCAAAATAAAGGGATGGAGGAAGATTTACCAAGCAAACGGAGAGCAAAAAAAAAGCAGGAGTTACAAACCTAGTCTCTGATAAAATAGACTTTAAACCAACAGAGATCCAAAGACACAAAGAAGGGCATTACATAATGGTAAAAGGATCAATGCAACAAGAAGAGCTAATGATTGTAAATATATACACACCCAATACAGGAGCACCCAGGTACATAAAGCAAATTCTTAATGACCTACAAAGAGACTTAGACTCCCACACAATAATAGTGGAAGACTTTAACACTCCACTGTCAATATTAGACAGATCAATGAGACAGAAAATTAACAAGGATATCTAGGACTTGAACTCAGATCTGGACCAAGCAAACCTAACAGAAATTTACAGAACTCTCCACCACAAATCCACAGAATATACATTCTTCTCAGCACCACATCACACCTACTCTAAAACTGACCACATAATTGGAAGTAAATCACTACTCAGCAAATGCAAAAGAATGGAAAGCATAAGAGTCTCTCAGATCACAGTGCAATCAAATTACAACTCAGGATTAAGAAACTAACCCAGAACTGCACAGCATCATGGAAACTGAACAACTGGCTCTTCAATGTTGATTGGATAAACAATGAAATGAAGGCAGAAATAAAGATGTTCTTGGAAACCAATGAGAACTAAGACACAACGTACCAGAATCTCTGGGACACATTTAAAGCAGTGTCTAGAGGAAAATTTATAGCAATAAATGCCCACATGAGCAGCCAGGAAAGATCTAAAATCGACACCCTATCATCAAAATTGAAAGAGCTAGAGAGCAAGATCAAAAAACTCAAAAGGTAGCAGAAGACAAGAAATAACTAAGATTAGAGCAGAACTGAAGGAGATACACAAAAATCCCTTCAAAAAATCAATAAATCTGGAGCTGGTTTTTCAAAAAGATCAACAAAATAGACCACTAGTCAGATTAATAAAAAAGAACACAGAAGAATCAAATAGATGCAATAAAAAATGATAAAGGGGATATCACCACCAATTCCACAGAAATACAAACTATCACCAGAGATTACTACAAACAACTCTATGCACATAAACCCGTCAACCTGGAAGAAATGGATAAATTCCTGGACACTCGCACCTTCCCAAGCCTAATCCAGGAAGAAGTTGAACCCCTGAATAGAACAATAACAAGGGCTGAAGTTGAGGCAGCAATTAAGAGCCTACCAACCCAAAAAACCCCAGGTCAAGATGGGTTCACAACCGAATTCTACCAGACATAAAAAGAGGAGATGGTAACACTCCTTCTGAAACAATTCCAAACAATTCAAAAAGAGGGAATCCTTCCCAAATCATTTTATGAGACCAGCATCGTCCTGATACCAAAACCTGGCAGAGACTCAACCAGAAAAGAAAACTTCAGGCCAATATCCATGATGAACACAGACGCAAAAATCTTTAATAAAATACTGGCAAACCGATTGCAACAGCACATCAAAAAGCTTATCCATCATGACCAAGTAGGCTTCAATCCAGGGATGCAAGCCTGGTTCAACATACACAAGTCTATAAACATAATTCATCACATAAACAGAATCAAAGACAAAAACCACATGGTTATCTTAATAGATGCAGAGAAGGCCTTCAACAAAATTCAACAGCCCTTTATGCTAAAAACTTTCAATAAACTAGGTATCAATGGAATGTATCTCAAAATAATAAATGCTATTTATGATGAACACACAGCCAGTATCATACTGAATGGGCAAAAGCTGGAATCATTCCCTTTGAATCTGGCACTACACAAGGATGCCCTCTCTCACCACTCCTATTCAATATACTATTGGAAGTTCTAGCCAGAGCAATCAGGCAAGAAAAAGAAATAAAGCATATTCAATTAGGAGAGAAGAAAGTCAAATTGTCTCTATTTGCAGATGACATGACTGTATATTTAGAAGACCCCATCATCTCAGCCCAAAATCTCCTTGAACTGATAAGCAATTTCAGGAAAGTCTCAGGATACAAAATCAATGTGCAGAAATCACAAGCATCCAATACACCAATTAAAGAGACCTAAATCAAGAACAAACTCCCATTCACAATTGCTACACAGGGAATAAAATACCTAGGAATACAACTAACAAAGGATGTAAAGGAACTCTTCAAGGAGAACAACAAACCACTGCCCAAGGAAAGAAGAGAGGAAACAAACAGATGGAAAAACATTCCATGCTCATGGTTAGGAAGAATCAATATTGTGAAAATGGCCATACTGCCCAAAGTAATTTATAGATTCAGTGCTATCCCCATCAAGCTACCTATGACCCTCTTCACAGAACTGGAAAAAACCACCTTAAACATCATATGGAACCAAAAGAGAGCCACAAAGCCAAGTCATTCTAAGCAAAAAGAACAAAGCTGGAGGCATGATGCTACCTGACTTCAAACTGTACTACAAGGCCACAGAAATCAAAACAGCATGGTACTGGTACCAAAACACAGATATAGACAATGGAACAGATCAGAGGCCTCAGAGGCTACACCACACAACTACAACCATAAGATCTTTGACAAATCTGACAAAAAAAAGCAATGGGGAAAGGATTCCCTGTTTAATAAATGGTGTTGGGAAAACTGGCTAACTATGTGCAGAAAGCAGAAACTGGATCCCTTCCTGCCACCTTACACTAAAATTAACTCCAGATGAATTAAAGACTTAAACATAAGACCTAACACCATAAAAACCTTAGAAGAAAACCTATGCAAAACCATCCAGGCTATAGGCATAGGCAAGGACTTTATGACTAAAATACCAAAAGCATTGAAAACAAAAGCCAAAGTAGACAAATGGCATCTAATTAAACTCCAGAGCTTCTTCACAGCAAAAGAAACAATCATTAGAGTGAAATGGAAACCAACAGAATGGGAAAAAAATTTTGTCATCTACCCATCTGACAAAGGGCTAATATCCAGAATCTACAAAGAACTAAAGCAGCTTTAACAGAAAAACACAAACCCATTCAAATGTGGGCAAAGGACATGAACAGACACTTTTCAAAAGAAGACATACATGAGGACAACAAACATATGAAAAAATACTCATCATCACTAGTCATTAGAGAAATGAAAATCAAAACCACATTGAGATATCATTTCACACCAGTTAGAATGACAATCATTAAAAAAGCTGGAGACAATAGATGCTGGAGACGCTGTAGAGAAACAGGAACACTTTTACACTCTTGGTGGGAGTGTAAATTGGTTCAACCATTGTGGAAGACAGTGTGGCTATTCCTCAAGGACCTAGAAATAGAAATTCCATTTGACCCAGCAATCCCATTACTGGGTATATATTCAAAGGATTATAAATCATTCTATTATGAACACATGAACACGTATGTTCACTGCGGCACTGTTTACAATAGCAAAGACCTGGAACCAACCCAAATGCCTATCGATGATAGCCTGGACAGGGAAAATGTGGCACAAATACACCATGGAATACTATTCAGCCATAAAAAACAATGAGTTTGTGTGCTTTGTAGGGACATGGATGTATCTGGAAACCATCATTCTCGGCGACTGACACAAGAACAGAAAATCAAACACCGCATGTTCTCACTCATAGGCAGGTGTTGAACAATGAGAACACATGGACACAGGGAGGGGAGCACCACACACTGGGGTCTGTTTGGGGGGACCAGGGAAGGGTCAGCGGGGGATAGGGAGTTGGGGAGGGATAACATGGGGAGACATGCCAGATATAGGTGATGGGGATGGAGGCAGCAAACCACATTGCTATGTATGTACCTATGCAACAATCCTGCATGTTCTTCACATGTACCCCAGAACCTAAAGTGAAATAAAATATTTTAAAAAAAAAAGTTTCTCCAGCACTTAGGACCAGACAGTTCTCAGTATCCCATCTGCCATGATCTCCTCTGTCCCTGTTCTTCAACTCCACCTCACAGGAACTCACTGTGTGCTAGCTATTATCCAGAATCCTTCCCTCTACACACCCACATCTCTTCAATTTAGGAAATGTACCCCTAGTCATAATGAATGCTTTTGAAGTAAATTTCTTAGTTGATATCTGCATATGACGTCTTCAATTTCAAATTTTACATGTGTGGAGAGTTTGTCTTTTCTAGGACACATAATTTTCGAATGCATTATTCTACTTCACTCATACCAAAAAACAAGGGAAGACACTTTTGAAGCCCCATGATATTATGAGGAAAATGAGATATTCTCCAAAGAGTTGTGCATTCCAACCATCAATAGATAGATCAACAGTAAAATGCCTTTTCTGCAACTGCAAAGATATTTAAACTTTGTGGGACATTTTATTCTTTTTATGTATTTCTTTTCAATTCCTTCATAAATATAGATTGGGCAGCATTTTGTATCTCAAAGAAAATAGCTCATAAATAAGTCTCTATTGTGAATTATTTTCCAAGAAATACAAAAGTCCCAAGGTGCTAGGTAATAGGCAGATAGTCAATTTTAATTTATTACATCTATTCCTTAAGTCATTTTCACTCATTTTGTGTCTGTGATTCCTCTAGGATACTTTAGTTAGCTCTAGGTGAGCACATGAAATGAAGTTGCTGCTTGTCCTCTGAAAACACTGCAAAAATGAATTATGAATATTTAGAGATTAGCTAGCTGATGTATTTGCATTTTTTTGTTTTTATTTTCCGCATTTCAGCAAAGTTACAAGTTCACTTTCAAATTCCAAATTTACTTGCAAATATGAAATTACTTTGTGTTTTATAATGTCTTTCTCCAAACTGGTCCTGTGGTCTTTAATTGGGTGGTGCCTAGAGGTCTCATTGTCTTTACATAGTGCCTAGAATTTTAGGGAACACTCCTACTTTTTTTCTTAATTAATATGCATAATTTTAATATGAATATTTTAAATAGTACAAGATCTCAAAATCTACATATAATTAACATACTTTCATTTTCTAGGACCTCTTCACCCTGTCTCAACTTCTAGGAATTTCTGTCCCTACATTTGTTATGACCAATTTTGTATGTTATGTTCCTAGTTTATTGGTATTTCAACATTGTTCACAAAGGACCCGATACAAATATTTGAAACAAATGTGATAAAAAGATATGTAAGAATAAATTCCAATGACCAAAAAACATGAAAATAATTGTAGGGGCTCATGACAAAAATGTATGTGATGAAAGATAAGTTAAAATAAATTTCAATGACCAAAAATATACAAATATTTGTAGAGGTTCATGACAAAAGGGGAAAATTATTACAAATCTTCAAACAGTAAAAATGTGTAAGCAAAGCTTGGTCATCATTTTTCTAACAGCATATGCTTACTTCATGTTTCTGTGTCACCTTTTAGTATTTCTTACAATATTTCAAACTTTATTATTATTACTATACTGTATCTGTTATGATGATATGTGATTAGTGATCTCTGATATTATTGTAACTGTTTTGGGATACAAGAAACCATGCCCATATGACAGCAAATGTAATTGACAATATGTGTGTTCTGACTGCTCCAATGACTGGATATTCCTCTGTCTTCCTCCTCCTGTTCTATTGAGATACAACAACACTGAAATTGGGGCAATTAAAAACCAGACAATAGTTCTAAGTTTTCAAGTGAAAGAGTCACAGATCTCTTACTTTAAAAAAAGGTTAGAAATTATTAAGCTTAGTGAAAAAGCATATAAAAAGTCAAGATAGGCCAAAAGCTTGGCGTCCTACACCAGTTAGCCAAGATGTGAATGAATAAGGAAAGTTCCTGAAAGAAATTTAACTTGCTACTCCAGTGAATGCACAAATGATAAGAAAGCAAAACAACCTTATTGCTAATATGGAAAAAGTTTGGGTGTTCTTGATAGAGGATCAAACCAGTATCAATGTTGCCTTAAACCAAAGCCTAATTCAGAACAAGGTCCTGACACCTCAATTCTGTAAAGACTGAGAGAGATGAGGAAGCTGCAGATGAAAAGCTGGAAGCTAGCAGAGGTTGACTTATGGTTCAGAGTTTAAGAAAAGAAGTCATTTCCATAACATAAAAGTACAAGTTGAAACAGCAAGTGCTGATGTGGAAGCTGCAGCAAGTTATCCTGAAGATCAAGCTAATATCATTGATAAAGATGGCTACACTAAATAGATTTTCAATGTAGATCAAACATCCTTCTCTTGGAAGACGATGTCATCTAGGACTGTCATAGCTAGAGAAGGGAGGTCAATACCTGAATTCAAAGCTTTGAAAGATAGGCTGACTCTTTTGTTAGGGGCTAATGTAGCTGCTGACTTTTTGTTGAAGCCAATGCTCATTTGCCATTCCAAAAATCCTAGGGCCCTTATCAATTTTGCTGCATAGGCTGGGTGTGGTGGCTCATGCCTGTAATCCCAGTATTTTGGGAGGCTGAGGCCCAGGAGTTTGAGACCAGCCTGAGCAACATAAGAAAATCCTGTCTTTACTAAAACTTAAATTAAGTAAATAAATAAAAAATAAAGAATTACGCTACATCTACTCTGCCTGTGCTGCATCCATGGAACAACAAGGCCTACGTGACAGCACATTTCTTTACAGCCTGGTTTGCTAAATCTTTTGAGCCCCCATTGCAACCTACTTTTCAGCAAAATAAAATATTACTGCTCATTGACAATGCACCTAGTCACCCAAGAGCTCTGAAAGAGATTTCCAGCGAGATTAATTTTGTTTTCATGGCTGTGAACATAATATCCATTATAAAGCCCATGTTTCAAGGATTGATTTTGACTTTCAAGTCTTATTATTTTAAAATGTATTTTATAAGGATAGAGGTACCATAGATAATTATTTTTTTCTGGTGGACCTGAGCAAAGTAAAATGAAAACCTTGTTGACAGGATTCACCACTCTAGTTGCCATTAAAAACATTTGTGAATCATGGGAGGAAGTCAAAATAGAAACATTAACAGAAGTTTGGAAGAAGTTGATTTCAATGCCAATGACTTTGAGGGGTTTAAGATTTTAGTGGAGGAAGTAACTGCATGTGGTGGACATAGCAAGAGAACTGGATTAGAAGTGGAGTCTGAATATGGAACTAAATTGCTACAATCTCCTGATAAAACTGAAATGGATAAGGAGTTACATTTTATGGAGGAACAAAGAGAGTGACTTCTTGATATGGAATCTACTGCTAAAGGTTCTGTGAATATTGCTTAAATGATTGAAAATATTTCATAAACTTAATTGATAAGGTGGCAGCAGACTGAGAGAGTTGTCTCCAATTTTCAAAGTAGTTTTACTGTGGATTAATGCTATACAACAGCAATGCATGCTATAGAGAAATATTTCACGAAAAGAAGAGTTAATCAATGCAGCAAACATTATCGCTGTCTTATTTTAAGAAACTGGCACAGATATACCAACCTTCAACAACCTGATCAGCTAGCAGCCATCACAATTGAAAATTATGACCGTGAAGACTCAGGTGCCTCTCAGCATTTTTAGCAATTATTTTTTAGTTATGTACACTAATTTTTTTAGACATAACGTTATTGCACACTTAGTAAAATATAGTCTTCTACAGAATAAACAAACTTTTGTACGCACTTTAAAACCAAAAAGATATATATGATTTGCTTTATTGCAATGTTCAGTTTACTGCAGTGGTCTGGAACTGAACCCACAATATCTCTGAGGTATACCTGCACATATACACAGTTTCTAAATGAATTCAAAGTGCTTCAGAAACAATTGCTCTTAAATTCCAAGTGGTATTAACTTAGGAGACTTATGTACTGAATGCAATTTTCAAAGGTATAACAAATTTAGAACTTGTTTCTAGTAGCTTTCTTCAAATAAAATTTAGAGCATAGCCTTCAAAAACACCTCAATGAAAACAAGGCTTCGGGAAACCTGAAGAAAGCTATAATTTCCAACAACTAAATTGCTGAGTTTATTGGCAAACATAATGTTTGTATATCAAGTGACTAGTGTATATAAGTGTTTTATTCATGCAGTTGATGGAAAAACCATCTTCCATAATCTGTAAATAGAAGATCAAGGGGATTCCACACACTTGAAGCTTAACATTTGTAAGATATTTCCAAATCCATCCTAAATTCAAACTTCTTGTTTTCATCTGCCTTCACGTAATTCTGTCAGAGCAACTGAATCATTGAGTGCTGTATCTGTCACCCAATCTACAAGTAAACTAAAGCTGGCTGGTTAGGAAAAAATCATATTGAAAGCAATTTTGTAATGATTTATCCAAAACATTTGTAGCCTAAGATTCTTTGAATTAGACTTTCTGCTTAAAAATCAAAGATTATTTGCATGTAAGAAATATTTTATTTTAGATCTTTGAAAAATATTTATTACCATCCTGGAATGGCTCTCAACATCATTATCAGATCTATTTCAAATACATTTTTGGATCATGCAACTTTAAATATAACTCTCAATTATTCTTCAAAAACTTCAATTATAAATGTCTGCTTAAAACATAATCTGTTTATTAAAAAATCTCCTCCAATGTTCATGTGTGGAAGTATTTTTCATGCTACGCTAACCCACACTTTTCATTTATGTACTCACTGCATTTCTAGATCACTGAGCTTTTGTAATTCAACACATGGAGCTTCTGCCCCTGAAGTGAACAGTAAGAAAAGCAGCACCTGCAAAATTAGTTTTCGGTTCATTAAAGTGAGTTCTATGGAAGGTGCTTTCCTGATCATTTGAATCTTGTTCATTGTTTGTTAGTGATGATGCTTGTTTCACACATGATGTCCAAGGCTGTCCCCTCTGACATTGTTAAGTCAGAAAATAACTGAAAGCAGAGTCAGATCTGGGAATCATCTAAAGGAACCCAGACTCATCCTCTGGCACCCTCTATATAAAAAACCAGCTTGTATTAACATGGGGAAAGACTTGGCTAAAAACTATTTTAGTCATTTTCAGGCTGTCACTGTCACTTTTCTCTTGGAAATCATTCACTAATTATATTATTTTTTAAAAGCTTGTAATTGATGATATGCACAGAGAAAACATATAAAGCATTGCATTAAAAATATACTCATAAGAATATAGTAAATTATTTGGACTAATATTTTCATTTTTCATGTGACATGTTTGGATAAATTCAGACTAGTCCTCTTAGATCACAATAAAAAAGTAAAGCCTGGTGAAGAAAGAACAAAGGTATTTTGTAATTACAAAGCAATTTTGGTAGAGATTTTTGGTCTTTGATATTATTATTTATTCAATGCCTACCGAGTACCTAATAATCTATTGATTATTATTATATTTTATATAATATTTTAAACATATAATACTTATAATGTTATGTAAAAATATAGTTCTAAACAAAGGAGACAAAAGAAGGTAGAGAATATGGGGTCTACTCCCCAAAGGAGCTAAAAATCTAGTACCAGAGACAAGGAAATCACACTTAAGAAGTAATCTAATAACACAGAGCAATTAACAATTTATTACCAAATAACAAAATAATGGATATAAAACAGGATTTCCAAGGGTCAGTATAGTCTGAGCTGGTCAATCCTGTGGCAGAAGCCATTCTACATCTTTTGTTCATTCTTAGTGGGTTATTGGTATATCAAGTAGTCAACTACATAGAGGAAAGCTTGAAGTTCAAGACCCCACTTCCTATGTCCCACATATCAACCCCTTTATCTTCCAAACCCATAACAAATAGCAAGCTTTGATTCTCTGAAAGATAAAAATAATGGATTTTCAGCCACATTAAGCTGATCCTTCAAGTGGGAACAGGATGCATGATGAATTGAGACAATGTTCTGGGCAGAGGAAATGATGTGAGCATAACTCAGACTATATTCAGAAGCCTTTTAGGAGAGACTAAAATTAGACCAATCCAGTTAGAGCAAAAGATTCACATAGCTGGGAAGTGGGAGAAATCAGTGGACCAGTAGATTAGGGTCAGGATGTAGACAGCTGTAAACATGTGTCTAAGGAGTGTTGTGACCATTAAAATATTATTTTTGAAAAAGGTATATTAGCATGAATAAATAGAAAAGAATGCTGAACACTGAATAAAGCCACACATTTTCAACCACCTGATCTTTGACAAACTCAGCAAAAATATACAATGGTGAAAGAACACCCTATTCAAGAAGTGGTACTGGGAATACTGTCTAGCCCTATGCAGAAGAATAAAAATGGACCACTGTATCTCACCATATGTAAAAATTAACTCAAGATGGATTCAACACTTAAATGTAAAACATCAAACTATTAAAATACTAGAAGAAAACCTGTGAAAAACTTCTGGAAATTGGCCTTGGCAAATAATTTGACTACGACCTCAAAAACAAGTGCAATATAAACAAAAATTGATAATTGGGATGTAATTAAAGTAAAGAATTTCTGTGCAGCATAAGAAACACTCAACAGAGCAAGCAAACGACTTACAGAATGGGAGAAAATATTTGCAAACTATGCATCTGACAAAAAACTAATATCCAAAACCTATAAGGAACTAAAAAAAAAATAAAAATAAAAATTAAACAAATAATCTCATTAAAATTTAGGCCAAAAACATGAACAAATACTTCTCAAAAAAAGACATACAAGCAGCCAATAAACATATGAAAAATACCCAACATCACTAATAATTAGAGAAATGCAAATCAAAACCACAGTGAGATATAATTTCACAACAGTTAGAATGGCCATTAGTAAAAAGTCAAAAAATAATAGATACTGTGGCGGATGTGTAGAAAAGCAAACACTTATACACTGTTGGTGAGAATGTAAATCCGTTCAGACCCTAGGGAAAGCAGTTTGGAAATTTCTCAAAGAGCTAAAAATAGAACTACCATTGAACTGAGCAATACCATTACTGGGTATCTACCCAAAGAAAAATAAATTATTATATCAAAACGACACCTGCGCTCATCTAGTTATCACTATTCACAATAGCAAAGTCACAGAATCAATCTAGGTGCCTACCAATGGTGGATTGGATAAAGAAAATATAGTATATATATGCCATGGAATATTACATAGCCATAAAAAAGAATGAAATTACATCCTTTGCAGCAACATGAATGGAGAAAGAGGTCATTATCATAAGTGAATTAAGTCAGAAACAAAAAATAATTTACTCCATGTTCTCACTTATAAGTGGGAGCTAAATGATAGGTACACATAGATGTAAGGATCAAAATAATAGACACTGAGGACTTGAAAAGAGAGGAAGGAGGATGGAGGTAAGAGCTGAAAAAAGACCTGTTGTATACTATGCTCACTATTTGGGTAATGGGTTCAATAGAAGCCCAAATCCCAGCATTATATAATATATGCATGTAACAAACCTATACATGTATCCCCAGAATCTAAAATTTAAAAAATACCAAAAATAAAAAAGACGGTGGTATAGTAGGGCAAATTGTCAGATAAAGAAGTTGGAGTTTGAAAGCTAAAGAAGTCATTGCAGGAGTTCAAATAGAGGTTGCTACTAGTGTCAAGTAAGTATATCACTACAGAATAAAAGCATACCTGTGGAACTTATTGAAAGAAAACTAGATAGAAGCTTTTTTAGAATATTTAGTCATGAAAAGTTATGGAGAAAAATTTAAATGTGCCTCTTGAATTTTGAGATTGGGCAGTTAAATGATACTAAAACATTGACAGAAAGTGGAAAGTTAGTGGGAAGACGCAAGGTGATGGAAATTGGAATATAATTCTGCTTGCATTTAAAGTCAAAATAAAGAAGTATGGAAATGAAAATACCTATCCACAACTAGAGAGCAAACTGAAGAGAAAGATTTCTCAATCCCTAAGATGTATATTTGTACACCTTGTCACACAAAATCATCATAAATGAACCCATGGGCATTCATACCATCTTAGAGAGACAAAATAATTATCTTCCTTGACTGAATCTAGGAATATGACTGACTTTACTGGCACACAGAAGTTATTATTTATTCTAAATAAGGAGTCTTTCAATTTCTACTATAATATATTCCTGAAAACCTCATCATGAATGTAATCTCCCACAGTAGCAACTGAAAATACCTAAGAACTCAACATGAAAAGTTTCATAATTTAGAATAATATCAGACAATAGGTAATAAAAATGACCACCAAAAAAAACCCTGGAGTAGATGAATTCACAGTTCATGCTATCTGATGTACAAAGAAATAGTGCCCATCCTACTGAAATTGTTCCAAAAATTGAGGATGAGAGACTCCTCACTAACTCATTCTATGAAGCCAGTATCATTCTCATAACGAAACCCAAAAAAGACACAACAAAGAAAGAATACTTCTAGCCAATATCCCTGATGAATATAGATGCAAAACACCTCAACAAAACTGAATCCAGCAGCACATAAAAAGGTTAATTCATCATGCTCAAGTTGGCTTTATTCCTGGGATGCAAGGTTTGTTCAACATATGCAAATTAATAAATGTGATTCACTAAATAAGCAGAATTTTTTTTAAAAAAACATAATTATATCAGTAGTGTTGTGGGAAATCAGGGAACCAGAGAGATCAATGAGGTTACAGGAGGATTTATTAAGGTGTACACCAGCTCAGTGAATTCACATCCAGAAATTCTGAGCACTGGACAAAGAGAACAAGTACCTTTTATGCATCCAAGGGCACAAAATCCCGAAGCAGGAAGCAGGTTTACAGAAGTGAGAACAAAAGCAGTTAATCAAAACAGTGACAGGCTTACATATGAATCCTGGTTTGCAGGCCAGGTGTCCCTTTTTTCCAGCTCAGGCTGGTTCAGGCAGAGCCCTTGCACAGGTGTATCTCTTTGGCCTTTTCCCTGGTGCCTTGATGTCAGCAGTTCAGGCCTGCTTAGGCATTTCTCATGGCCTTCACTGTGTCACTGAGATATAAAACAGACTACATGAGGCTATAATACACAGGAAACATACTTATAAATTCTTAAGCTTACTCATACTATAAGGGTAAGGGTACAAGGAAAATTTACGTTTTCTTCTTTACATTGAGGGAGTGCTGGGAAATTCTCCAGAGTACAGTTCCCTGAGCTCTGGCTTTTAAGATATGGGCTTCACCTGTTAATTGCCTGCAGCCTGATACAGAGAACCTGTTTTTCTCTTTTTGATTTTAATTTTCTTTCTTCCTTTATTTTCCCTGCCTCAATAAAAGCAGAAAAGGTTTTTGATAACACTGAACATCCCTTCATATTAAAAACCCTCAACAAATCAGGCAATGAAGGAACATACCTCAAAATCATAAAAGCCGTCTATGACAAACCCACAGCCAACATCTTACTGAATGGGCAAAGGCTGGAAGCATTCCTCTTGAAAACTGGAACCACTCTGTTCACTCTGACCACATGTATTCAATATAGTACTAGAAGTCTCAGCCAGAGCAATCAAGCAAGAGACAGAAATAATAGGAGTCAAAACAGAAAGAGAGGAAGTCACACTATCTCTTTTCCCAGACAATATGATTCTACATGTAGAAAACCCTATAGACTCTGTTAGAAGTCTCCTAGAACTAATAAGTGACTTCAATAAAGTTTCAGAATATAATATCAACATATGAAAATCAGTAACATTTCTATACACTAATAATATCCAAGCTGAGAGCAACATCAAAACTACAATCCCATTTATAATAGCCACAAAAGAATAAAATACCTAGGAATACAGCATACCAAGGAGGTGAAAGTTATCTATGAGAATGTTAAAATGCTGCTGAAAGAAATCAGAGAAAACACAAACAAATGGAAAGATATTCCATGCTCATGAACAGGAAGAATCAATGTTGTTAAAATGGCCATACCATGCAAAGCAATTTACAGATTTAATGCTATTTCTATCAAACTGCCAACATCATTTTTCACAGAGAGAAAAAAACTCTTCTGAAGTTTCTATGAAACCAAAACAGAGTGCATCACCAAGGCAATCCTAAACAAAAAGAACAAAGCCAGAGGTATCATACTACCCAACTTCAAACTATACTACAAGGCTGCATTAACCAAAACAGTATACAAAAACAGACACAATGATACAAAAACAGACACATAGACCAATAGAACTGAATAGAAAAACCAAGAAATAAAGCCACACATTCACAGCCACTGGATCTTTGATGAAGTTGAAAATAACAAACAATTGGGGAAGGACTCCCTATTCAATTAATGGTGCTGGGATAATTGGGTAGCCTTATGCAGAAATTTGAAACTAGACCACTTTCTTACACCATATACAAAAATTAACTCAAGATGAATTAAAGATTTAAGTGTAAGACCTACAACAGTAAAAACTTCAGAAGAAAACCTACAAAATACTGTTCTGGACATCAGCCTTGGCAAGGAATTTATGATGAAGACCTCAAAAGCAATTGCAATGAAAACAAAATTGACAAGTGGTACCTAATTCATGTAAATAATTTTTGCATAGCATAAGAAACAATCAACAGAATAGGAGAAAATAGTCACAAACCATGCAGCCAACAAAGGTCAATATCCAGAATCTATAAGGAACTTAAACAATTCAGCAAATAAAAAACAAATAATTCCATTGAAAATGATAAAAGAACACAAACAGATACTTCTCAAAAGAAGTCTACATGTGGCTAACAAATACATTTTTTAAATGTTCATTATTATTAACCATTAGAGAAAAGGAAATCAAAACCACAATGAGATACCATCTCACACCAGTCAGAATGGTGATTATTAAAAAATCAAAACACAACAGATGCTGGTGAGGTTGTAGAGAAAGGAGGACACTTACAGGCTGCTGAGGGAAAGGTAAATTAGTTCAGCCTCTGAGGAAAGCAGTGTGGTGATTTCTCAAAGAATTTAAAACAGAATTACCATTCACTCCAACAATCCCACTACTAGACATGGACCCAGAGGAAAATAAATCATCCTATCAAAAAGACATATGCGCATATATGTTCATCACAGCACTATTCACAATAGAAAAATACATGCAGTCAACTAAGATGCCCATCAATGGTGGACTGGATAAAGAAAATGGTTCATAGGAACTGTGGAATACTATGAAGCCATCAAAAAGAATGAAATCATGTCCTTTGAAGCAACATGGATATAGCTGGAGGCCATCATCCTAAGTGAATTAATGCAGAAACAGAAAACCAAATATCATATGTTCTCACTTATTAGTGGGACTAAACATTAAACACACATGGGCACAAAGATGGGTGCAATAGACACTGGGCACTGCTCAGGGAGAAAGGATGGGAGAAGGGTGTGGGTTGAAAGGCTACCTATCAGGTACTATGCTCACTCCCTGGATGACGGGATCATTCATACATCAAGCCTCAGTGACATGTAATTTACCCAAGTAGCAAACTTATACATGCACCCTATGAATCTAAAATAAAAGTGAAGAAAAAAAATGCAATCACTTTAACTGTAAAAGTGTTTTTTCATAATAAAATTTTAGTTGCAAGGTCATTTATACAACTGATCCAAACCCTTATTTTATAAATGAGAAAACTAAATTCTGTGGTTAGATTATTTCAAAAGATAACCTTAACTATATCATCCATTCTTACATATACTTTTGCAATCTGTCACTCTTATACAGAAACAGAGTGCATTTTTCTTCCCCTTTTTGGCTTGCCTATAAATGTCTTGACCAAGAGAATGTGGTGGAAGTACTGTTGTGTGCTGTCTGGACCTATGCGTTAAGGGATTTTGAAGCATTCATTTATGTTGTGTTGGGACTCAGCTGCCATGCTATAAGACAATAATCTAGACTGAATGGGGAAAACAGGATCTCTCAATAGCCAGTATATAAATGCAGTTATTTTGGACACTCCTTTGTCAGCTGTTCAAGGGAGCCCAGATAAGACCAGCAGAAGAACCACCATGCTGAGCACCAGCTATCCATAATATTAAGGGAAATACTCAGTGCTTGTTTAAGCTACAAGTCTTAGGGAAGGTTCATTATGCATTCTTTGATTGCTAATACAAACTCAGACACACTGATGTATTTGATTATTGTTGTAGTCATTATCAAACTTATTCTACCTGACCCTTTCCATTAGATTGTACTGACTATCTTAAGAAATCTGTAACATATTTTACCTTCAGGGAGCCTTCCTATTCTAGAAAGCACAATCTGCTTATTAAAATATAAGCTAACAACTTTATAAATTTGACATATCTAAAACAAATATACCAGGCATACCTAGCACAGAATTCCTAATGTTACATGTTTTTGTACATTGTTATATGTTTTTGTACAACCCAGAAGTTTTACATATTTGTACGGTCTTTGGTCCATATCTCTTTAATAACCTAAGTTGGAAGTTTGAATAGATATCCTCTTTTATTATTGATACATTTTCCTTTAGTGAACAACATGTTCTTTTCAAAATTAGTCTTCACTGTATCATAATATTTGAAGGCATTAAAAAAGACTGGGTGAACTTTCAGAAAGAATAAGTCTAGGGTTTCTGGTACCCTTTTTCATGTTTTATTGTGTGCTCTTTTTAGCCTCTGCTTTTTTTCCTTTTCTTCTGCCCTCCCCTCCTCACTTCTTCCCATATACACTTCAAAGAGAAAACAGAGGAGAAAATAAGTCACAAAACAATAGCTGAAAGGATGTGGTCAGCATTCACACACAAGAGACGTAATATTCCTTAGCCTTAGAAGGAATGTGTTTATTACAGAGAAAACTCAGGCCTTGATTCTGTCCAAACTCCATCTAACAGTCTTCTCCCTCCTTCCTTTTGCCTCTGAAACCCTCTGCCCAAAAGGATTCCTCTGTGGCAAGTGAGTGAGTGAAGTTTTGCAGAAATAAAGTATTGATTTAAATGATAATGTTAAACGGTAGAGGATCAGACCTTGCTTAATTCATCACGATTATTATAATAGCTTTCCTCATTTAAAAAATTCAGTGCACACCTAAACATGAAGAGAAGTCATCTTATTTGTGACTTAATGCATCTTTACCCATAACTTCAATTTTCCCTGTGAAAATTGAAGTGGGGGATGAGTAAGAAAACAAGGAAGTGATGAATGCTTAATTGGGTCCATTAAACATAATGGAATGTTTTACAAAATTTAAACATTTTTAATGGCAGGATACAATACAATGTCACACACAGAGAAAAAAAGGCAGCTCTCCTTGTTATTTACAATTCCAAAGGAGAGAAGGTTGCTATATGAAGCCATAGAATTTTGTATCCAGGGACAGGGTAACAGTAAACAGGAACAATGGTGCAGCTTATGTATGGCAAGTGGGTTGGGGTTAGGTTTCCTGGGGATCCCTATAGTTTGGCTAGTTTTAATTCTTCAGCTCCAAAGCACAGAAGCTTCCCCCAGTTGTCTGGTACCTGAACACTAGGCAATTAGGATTTTGCATAATGGACTCTTGAGTGTGAGAATTCATAAGAGAAGTGGTTGGAGTATGGATTTAAAATCAGCCATTGTAGAAGGGGAACTGACCAGCCACCAGTGAGGCTTTCAAAACTTAGTAAAAACAGCATTTTAAGAAAAAACCATATTAAACAGTCATTACCATTTTTTTAACTATGACATGATGGATATAATCCAATTTCTACAGAACAAATGCTCTGTTTTTCCTGCATTTTGATTTCCTCATCTCCTGGATTGCAATGGATGTGAAGGAATCTTCCTCAATTTGGAACACTGGAGAAAAGACTTCCCATCCTCCTGACTCATGAGGTGCCTCCTGCAGCTTCGCCTCTGCATGTTGGTCTCTGTCTTTGCTGGATTTACAGCTGTGATAACTCCTGGTCCATTGTTAGCACTGTCAAAGCCAATTGCCTCAATGCTCTGAACTTCAGCTGCACACTTCCCCTCACCAAATGTTAAGTCCTGGGAATTAATTAGGGCATCTACCTTGTAGTTGCTGTTCGGCAACAGTTCTCAAACTTGGATTTAGATTTTCATCACTAGAGGCACTTCTAAAAATGATTTTCTGACTCCACCCAAGATAATAAAATTAGAATCTGTTTGTGGGGCAGGGCCTAAGACTTTAATGTACACACAGGAATGACATTATTGCACTTAAGTGGCTCTGATAGAAACAAAGTACATATATCTCAGTTATTATGTGTGCGCTTCCCTGAGATCCATAGGAACATGCTCAGGTTTTCCACCTTGTCAGCATCAATACAGACCAAAAGAGAAGCCAGGTGGAAGCAGAAGGCTGTACATCATTTCATTATGTAATCTTTCAAGCTACAATTTCTACTCACCTGGCTGGGGTGGAGGAAGTAGATAAAGAAGACATTCTTGGAGCTTTCATGCTCAGGGAATGCACATTACCCATGGCTCACCTCAACTGTGTACTTGGGAAATGAATCCTACCATCTTCAACTTCAGTTTCCTCCCATGCAAATCAGATAAAAGCTCCTAATAGATATCCCATGGGCTTAACAATTAAGATATAACACTGTACACAGTTTCATAAGAAGGCTGAGTGTCCCCATACACCAAGAGACTGTTGGAATTGATTCCCCTAAAATTTAGTATCTAAATTTCAGTTCTATGTTAAATAACAATGTTGAGAATAAAAATATGTGCCTTATTCCCTGTCTTAAGGAGAAATTATTCAGTCTTTCACCATTAAGTATAATGTTGGCTATAGAGTTTTTAAAAATAGATGTCTTTTAGTAAGTTGAGGATACTCTCCTCAATTCTTAGTTTTCTGAGAGTATTGAAGTTTTTAAATATTTTTTTATATTTTAATAACTCCGTATATGTAAATATTGATTATATTTTTTTCTCTTTTGTAATGGGGAAGGCTTAATTATTTATTCATTTATTTATTTTTTGTTTGTTTGATATGAGGTTTCGCTCTTGTTGCCCAGGCTGGAGTGTAATGGCATGATCTCAGCTCACTGCAACCTCCGCCTCCTGGGTTCAAGGTGGTCTCTAACTCCTGGCCTCAGGTGATCCACCCAACTTGGCCTCCCAAAATGCTGGGATTACAGGTGTGAGCCATTGCACCCAGCCAGCCTTATGATATTTACAAGTAGGAATATGCATTTATAATATTATTTCTCAGCTTCCTAAAGGTTTGCCTCCCCAAAACCTTACCTATATTTACCCTGTTGCCAGAAATACCCACTTAGAGTTTCTCATTGGGTTTAAAATAATCTTACCCTCTGATGGCCGTTATTAACATGCATTTATGTTGCGTGAAACAATAAATGTATGAATCAATGAGTGACATTAAATGCATGACCATGAATCTGTTAATTAACATAAACCGATCTTGAAATTTAAAAGGATACTGGAAAAGTAATTTTTAATGAAAGGTCTGGGGTACCTGTAGAGGAAAATAAGGGAATACTCCATTATCCAAAATGATTGGAACTAACAGTAATTTTGATTTCTAATTTTTTCAGATTTTGTAATATTAAGCATTTTACTTACCAGTTCAACATCCCTAAGCTGAAAATCTGAAATTGGGAGTGCTCCAATGAGCATTTCCTTTGAGGATCAGTTTGTTGCTAAAAAAATGTTAGGATTTAGAAGCATTATGAACTTCATACTTTTGGATTTGGGATGCTCAATCTATATTTTGAGATTGCCAGGACCATGAAAAAGAAGCATTGCAAGGCAGAGAGCTTGTGCTGAGTGAAGGAAAGTCAACTGAGAGAGACAAGTATGCCATTCAGTTACTCTCTGACTTTGCCTGGGCCATCTGAATTCAGTCCCTCCCTGGATACCTCTAGATTGTGCAACGCAAAGACAGTGAACTCTAGATATATATCTTTATATTTATTTCTTTATATTAAATATTTAGGTCTTTATTTTATTCATCTGTATAACTTAGGCTATTATTTACTAATTGCCTTTTAAGTTTCATTCTCCATGCTAACTATACTTCCCTTTTTTATATCACCTCACAACCCAGCATGAATTTTAAAAATTCCAGGACAGTCATACCATCACAGCATGTTAAAGAAAAGGTGTTTCTAGGACCCAACCATGTGGCCTGACTGTATAAGCAACAGTAATTGAATGTATTAAATATTTTGATCCTAACTCATTTGGCAATGCTCCTATAAACTCAGCCCAGATCTCCTGGAGAGTAATGCATGCTAATGAAACCAAAGAGGTGGAGGCTGAATGAAAATGAGTACTATAAACACTGGATGCTTGTGATTAAACATTCTGAAGTATGCCAGGAAGATTTAAGTCCCACTAATTATCAGGAGCTTGGACTAAATGAGGTATATGTTCAGTAGTTCAGTTATGGCTTGACCTAGAGAGTAGTTCATTATTATATAGAGTTTGATAGCTTTAAAAATAGATATGTTTGGCCTCTAATGATTCACTTAGTATTTTGTTGAATAAACTTCCACTTGTTTGTTAATTTAGGTACAGAAAATAAGCATCTGGAATTAATTTTGTGTTCAGTAAAATCATATTATTTGTGTTTTTAAAAATCGTTTGCCTCTAAGTAGCCTTTCTAGCCTAATCATAGAAGTGAAACCTTATAATTACCAGGAAAGAAGATATCATAAAAATGGGTTTATAGTTTAGAAGAAGACCATTCTATTATATTTCAAGAGAGACATCCTTGTATGGGAGGGTTAATGATTTTTGAGGGCTCATAGAGAAATATTTAGAAAACTTTGGAGCACAGAGTAAAATATGACAGAAAGAGCTAATTCATGAGTAGGAAGAGTCTTACTTCCTGGACTAATCTATTGAGTGAGAATATAAACCTTTCAGACACATCACAGCCTGGGTGTTAGAAGGCTATCAATGTTTCGCACACTGCATCCCTAAAAACCTGGGATCAAAGAAGCCTGCACCCCATTACTGCTTTCTCTCTAAGCATGCCACTGCTTAATTTATTCACAGCACAGGATACCTTCAGAGGAATGCACATATTTCACAAGCACATACTACTATAATGATGCTAATACATTTTGTGCATTTAATCAATAGACTTATTCACCACCTACTATGAAGTGAGCACCATGCTTAGGACGAAAGATTATTTTTATGTATTTACCCAGCTCCTACCCTCAAATAACTTCCTATTCTCTTACAATATACGAAGAGATTACTAGATTATATTTTCAACATAATTCCTATTACTAGAGTAGGAACGATACACAGATAACAATACAATTATAAATACTTCGATAAAGAATATACATACATACATACACATATATAAATAATAAGATTTTAGAAGAAAGGAAAATTTCATCTTTTCAGTAATCTCTATGTGAATGAATTAATGAGTATCTCTAGATGTCATTTTTCTTTAATTGTTAAAGTACAATGATTATCTTCTCTCTTCTATGATTGCTTTTACTGGAAAGTAAGTCAAAACCAGAATCCTCAATAGCCTGTAGCACAGTTCATGGGTTGGTTATCACTATGGTCTCCTCTAAAAAAACCATCTTTTGATAAGTAGTTTGGGCTGTCAATCACAGAGACAGTGACTGTGAATTGCTGAAACCAAAGCAAGTTCTGCAGGTACAGCTTCCCTTTAAGAATGAGGTTTCTAAGAAAACGTTTTTTTTTTTTTTTTTTTTTTTTTTTTTTTTTTT